>VKOC01023230.1:0-33586 GCA_009364415.1 Spea multiplicata
TATATTTTTTGGAGTATGTCAATAATAATGTAGTGAGGTTGTGGAACAGAATATGAAGGCAGGAATACTTTTGGTGGTTGAAAAAACAAAAATAAGAAAGCAAAGTTTTGTTATGGTTAAGAATAAATGCAGTCCGGTGATATTACAGTCCATGCTTGATTCTTGTATATGTAAACCATACTTATACCATAGAATTACATTTTTGTTGATGGTTGAGATCAAATGAGGTGAAATAAATATTCATCCATATTTTCAATGTGGTATGTTCTACTGAGTACAAATATTTGTTCCTTATTCACCATAGAGAGCTAACTCCATCTAAAGACCTTGATTGGTGCAGATACTGAGGGCCATTGTTTTCTGGGCTAGTAGGGAATTTGGGTGCTTTGTGCTAAATCAAGAAAATGAGCATGCAGTAACGCACATATAGTGGTGTACTAAATGTAGGCATGTTGAATAAATATCCGTATACTCTAATCTTAATTTTAGAGTAACAGCTTGTCTCTACCATGTGTGTTCCAAAACAGCTTAACAGTACCAGCTTTGTGCCAAAACAACTTGCCTCTGATATCTTTGTCCCTAACCAGCTTAACAGTGCCATCTTTTGTGCCCAAACAGCTGAACAGCGCCAAGTTTGTCCCTAAACAGCTTGTCTCTGTTGGTCCCCAGACAGCTCAAACCTTTTCCATGCTGACACACTTATACATACACATTCATGCTGACACACAAAACAATTACACATAGACATTCATGTTACCACAGTAATAGATCGTTTTAAGGTAAATGTAAGGTAACATTTTTTAAATTTTAAATACAATATAAGTCAATCATATATGGCTGGAACTATAAAGTAATTTTAATTGAATGGTCTACTTTATGCACCTGGAACATACAATCATAGTTATATACTAAGCTTCATTAAAATATGAGATATGTTCAATATGCTACTTAATTTCTTTATCCACATGCACGATATTCTTTCTATTAAAGAAACATAGAACTTGACCACAGATAGGAACCTTTTAGCACATCTACTCTGCCCATTTTTCCTGATAGAGACTGAGACCTTAATCCAGGGATCTCCAAACTCGGCCCTCCAGCTGCTGCAGGACTACATCTCCCATACTCCTCAGCCAGCCCCTTAGCTGAAGGAGCATTATGGGAGATGTAGTCCTGCAGCAGCTGGAGGGCCGAGTTTGGGGATCCCAGCCTTAATCAGTCCATGGTGTCTTGTCTTAGATTCAGGATAGCTTTATCACATACATGCTTAAATTTCTCACTGTATTAGCCGCTAGCTAATTATGTTTCAAGCTATAATAACACAACAACAAAATATACTTTTCTAATCTTTGCACATTTTGGATTCTCAGTCTGCAAAAAAATTACTTTATTTTATTTCACTCATCAATAAGGTTTTCTGTTTTCAAACTTAAACATGGACCCCATGTAATTGTGTTAGTAAGGAAGATAACTTTCCATACTAGGATATTTTAGCTGAGATCATTTTCGCCATGCTCTAATGTAATAAAGACATTTCATACTAATTGACTGTCAAAATCTATCTCAGAATTAGTTTGGGATATATGACTTTTTAAATTATAGAAATTGAGTAATCACATCTTCATCGGCATTAAATGGTATAAATAATCAATTTTTGCACAGTTCCACACAGACACTGATATAAAACATGGAAATTAAAAATACATTATATATTCAGAAAATAGATTAAAACTATACATTGTCATTCATTATTATACATTCACAAAATTATGAAATATCTTAAGATCCAAGGCATAACCTTCATCATTTTAAATGGATAATCAAAATGACCAGTGTATGTCATTCTTGTCTATGGTGTCAAGGCACAAAACTGTTACAAACACTAAAATACACTAACAATGTACATGTAATTTGGATAAGCAGGTAAAAAAAGTGCAAAAACATCTTCAATACAAATAAGATGAAGAAGTAATAAATAAAATAGTTAATTTCACCTCTAAAAATGCAGATCAGTGGGATAAAAACACGTAACAGAGCAATGATTTTACTATGCTTTTATTTTACTGTGATTTCCCAATAACTCATTTAGTGTACACAAATTATATATATATATATAGTATATACACAATATATATTAGACATATGCAAATGGGCCACTAATGATTCAGACACATTTTTCGGTTCATATTTAGGTAACAAATTTAGTTCCCGGCCCATTTGGTTCGGCCAAAAATTTGGGGGCATTTTTAACTCAGAAACAAAATTTGTTGCCTGGTGCCAACATTCACTATGATTCACTCACTCTCTCATTTTATGAAACAAAATTCCATGGCAGACTTACCCTCAAGGAGTGAGTGGTATTTTATGTAGACTTACCGATATTCTTCAATACTCTTAGTGAGCGTCAGAGTCCGCAACTCCGGACCCGACAAAGCTACTCACCCGAGTACACGTTGCCAGAGGGTACTGAATCCCGCGACGCGTCTATAGCCTTTTCCTCCCCTGACAGCATTCCTGCCACTAGGTGCATGCGCGCCCTCAACAAACTTTATGCGTCCCCAAATGGAGACACCGGGGTACGCGCACGGATGACGTCACGGTTGGTGGTGAGGCTTCTCCTATTCTGGGAATAGACATTCGGAGAACATTCGATTTGACATTATGAACTCCCCCATATCTCCGGTGTCTGGGTCTCACATTGAAAGACTATATTGACGAAAATCTTGCCAAGGGGTTTATTAGACCTTTTAATACCAAAGTCTACCAAAATAGACTTAAGGGGAGCTTACAATCTGGTGAGAGTACGCAAAGGTGATGAGTGGAAGACAGCCTTCAGATGTCGCTATGGCCATTTTGAGTATCTTGTAATGCCTTTCGGTTTATGCAAGGCTCACGCTACCTTTCAACATTTTGTCAATGACATCTTTCGTGACATTCTGGACCAATATGTCATAGTGTACTTAGATGACATCCTGGTGTTTTCTCCATCCCTAGAGATACATAGGGAACATGTCAGTCAAGTGCTCACAAGACTTAGAGAGAATGGACTTTATGCTAAACCAGAGACATGTATTTTTGTTTGAAGTCATGTATGTTTGAAGTCATTGATTTTTTGGGTTATGTCCTTACCCCTACAAGCATCCAGATGGATAAAAAGAAAGTTGACGCTATTCTTCACTGGCCTCAACCTACAGACCGGAAAAGAGTTCAGAGATTCATAGGATTTGCAAATTATTATCGTAAATTTATCAGAGACTTTTCCAAATTTGCTCAACCTATAACTGCTCTCATCTCCAAGAACTCCAAGTTTGTCTGGTCCGAGACAACACAAAGGGCTTTTGACTACCTTAAAAACAGATTCATCTCTGCTCCCATCCTCCGGATGCCTGACTCCCAAAATCCCTATACCTTGGAGGTTGATGCCTCCGATACCGCTGTAGGAGCAGTACTTTCTCAAAGGCAAGAGTCTGAAGGACAATTACATCCAGTGGCTTACTGTGGCCCTCTCTTTAGCGGAGAGGAATTATTGTGTAGGAGAACAAGAATTGTTGGCGATTAAATTAGCCCTGGAGGAGTGGCGTAATTTGCTCGAAGGAGCATTATACCCCATCACCGTGTTCTCTGACCACAAGAATTTAGAATATCTGCGCTCGGCCAAACGCCTTCAACCACGGTTGGCGAGGTGGGCCTTATTCTTCACACGGTTTCAACTTCATATTACCTACCCTCCGGGGTCTCGTAATACCAAGGCCGATTCCCTCTCCTGTATGTATGACGTACCCACCACGAAAGCCTCCGAAACAGATAATACCATGTTATATCCTACACAGTTTATTGCTATGACCCGCACCGTCTGGGACTCAGTCCGACAGTACTCCACACGTAACCACTCGCCAGAGGTTCCCGAACTACAATATCTTCATGGTCTCTATTACAATGACCTTGTTTTTGTCCAGTGTTCCATGTGTCCTTACTCAAGCCGTGGAAAACTAATCCGTTCCCAGGTCGCCTTCCTAACCCACCTCCTCCAGTTCTGGAAGACAATGTCCCTGAATACGAGGTTGAGAAGCTACTAGACTCCAGGTATCATCATAGAAAATTGCAGTACCTTATCCACTGGAGAGGATATACGCAGGATGAAGATTCCTGGGAGCCTGCCCACACTGTACATGCTCCAGATCTTCTCATGCCATTTCATAATCAACACCCTGATCCAGATGTCCAGGTCCTGAGAGAGTCTGGGGACCTCTCGTCAGGAGGAGGATGTGTCAGGGTCCGCAACTCCAGACCCGACGAAGCTACTCACCCGAGTACCCGATGCCCGCGGGGAGTGAATCCCGCAACGCGTCTACAGACTCTTCCTCCTCTGCCAGCATGCCTGCCACTAGGCGCGCGTGCGTGCACCCTCCACAAACTTTATGCGTCCCCGAATGGAGAAGCCGGGGTACACGCACAGAGGACGTCACGGCTGGGGGCGAGGCTTCTCCTAGGCGGCAAGTTTAAAATCCAGCACTGAGCATAGCTTCTGATTTTGACCTCGCTGCTCTCTATTATCCTGACCTCAGCTACGTTCCTGACTACCGCTGTTTCATACTACCTTACATTAAGCTACATTTAGCTGTCTATCGCCTCCTGGGGTTACGTCCCTGCATATCGGACTCCACCGATGTTCCAGCCTCACAGTGAGGCTAGGTCTCCTCGTTAATATCCCCAGGCAAAAACAATCTTGATCAGTTAATATTTTATCTGTCACAAAAGTTGAAAATAGCAGGATGCTCAAAGTTTACAGAAGGGTCTATGTTCTTATTTCCTGGCGAAGACACCTATACCACTGTAGAGATGATGTTGATGAGAAAATTGAGGGACGGGTGTTTAGAAGTTCAATGTCTTTATGGTCTTGAATGTTTGTTTTACCAGATACCCTTCTAAATCTTAGGTAATTGGGACAGCAGCTTTTATGTTCAGTCTTTCAATTTCTTTAGGAACGTTGTCCTTTTTTGTAACAACAAAATATGTATGTTTAAAAAATGTACTGGGTCAATTTTGACATTCATTGAACTCAATACCATGTGGTGGGTAATAAAGTGATTGTATACTTACAAATGATGATAGCAGTGTACTGACTACTACCTGATCAAAATACAATTTTAATAATTAATTTAAAATAGTAAAATAAAACAGTATACCCAAGTTGAAGCCTTTGTTATGCTATTGTTTTGCTTCAAACTGACGGTATTAAAAGCTCATGGGACTCATGTGACATACGTTCCAACATTTTTAAATGACCAAAGGGAGACTATTTTGCTTTCAGATGTGTAGTTAGAGCCATGGCTAGTAAGTGCACCTTTATCAAGGCATTTTATGTGACATATAGCTATTTATATGTATATGTATTTACACTTTAATTTTAAGCAAAGGTTCTAAAGTTTGTATAGACTTTATACAAATATATTAAAGTGTACGATACACGTACATACAGGAAAGGACAGAGGGATTAGATTCTTAATGATGGAAAATTATGAAATATGAAAATGGGGGTCTCCATATTTCCACCATTCTCCTCCAACACCTAGTGGTAAGGTTTTAAAAGGTAAGTGGTTGTTGACTAAAAGATAATTAATAAATTAATAGTTGGTAGTGTAGCCACTTAACCATACTGCTTAAAACTACAAAGATTATAGAAGGTTTTGGGGTATCTAAGTGTATTGCAGAACATTACTTGAAACTGCTGCATTCACCACCTAATAAAAAAAGTTTCTCAATATTAAAATGAAAATAAGTTCATATGCCTATTCATTTTGTCTTTAAGCAGTGGGGGAAATAATAAGTGAGTCTAGTGTACAAAGCTTTATCAAATAAATGTTTTTTCTTTATTATAGGCACGGAATATGTATTATTCACTCTAACTGCAGATTTAACACAGTTGTATAGATGGGTTTTTACTTTATAATGGCACATGTGAGACAAATGCTATTTTAATGAAAACCAGCTCTGTTGTTTTTCTTGCCAACTGTGCAAAACGACACTTGTTTTAGACTACAAAAATAATTGCATTGCTCTTGAACTATGAGCAGTGATTTTATTTATTGCTGCAACAAGATGGTTTTATATTGCTGGTGTTTAATTATTTGCCCTTTCAATTGTTCGTTCTTTGTTATAATGATTTATTACAAGCACATGTGTATACCTCTATTTATCGTTACTTTTCCATGCTATGCTCAGGACACATAAAATTTAGTGGTGCTATCTGTTTTGAGAGATTACATGAAGCAGAGAAAAAAATACATTCCTCATGAGATCATATTAAGAAAACTAATGTTTTTTAGCAATACAAGGTCTGCATATTAAAATGGTCAGATAGACTATTTAGGATGTTTGGGACCTTTCTATCATATTTTAAAAGGTTACGGAGAGCTAGGCATGGCATTTTTACACTTTTAAAATTATCACAGAATTAGCTCACAAACTGCAAAAAAAATAACCTTCCTCTGTACCAGGCCAGTGTTTCCTTATCTCCTGTTAGACATCCTTCTAAATACCTTGAGGAATCTGCTAGTCTGTTGAAAGCCCCTTAGCCCTTGTGGACCTGGGCTGCACAATAAAGCTTCAGAGGTTATCTTTAGCCCCATGTAAGTGACTGGAGTTCTTGGGGCTAACACTCAGTTCAAAAGATGGAATGGTTCACCTTCCATAGGACAGGAGGTCGTCATTGAAGAACCCATTTCTTGACCTGCTGAGGAGGAAGGTGTCGCTTTGGTTCATACTGGGCCTTATGGGGGCTTATAGATTTGTGGTGCATTAGGTGCATACCTGGGAACTTGTTCACGTGGGCTACCTGGAGCCTTCTTTTGCTGGACGCTGCCAGGACTGCCCACTGACGTCAGCGGGCGGTCCCACTGACGTTGCAGGCATCCCACTTATGATAGCGGGAAACACCCTAATTTAAAGGGCAAATGGACAGGAAGTGGGGCGTGTCAAGACCCCTTTCCGTGACCCTGAGGATTCGGGTGTTGACATGGGGAACCAGAGAGGTGGTGTTTCTCCCCCGATATCTCCGGGTCAAACGTGGAGAGTTCCCAGGTATGTTTAAGTACTGGCTCACATGCGTCCACATTCGTCCACTACAGACCTTCCTAATCTCGCTCCTGACAAGCAACAACCAGGGATGTCCCGTTAGACTTCCTGGTTCCTGTGTTGTCTAGAGATTGACCTCATGAACAAAGCTACCAACAAGAAGATGACCAGGTTCTTCTCCCTGTTTCTAAATGTGAGTCAATAAGGTCCAGAAGTCTTGTCCCACAGTCCAGAAGTCACAGGGATTATGCCTTGTGACTATGAAGATGCATGTTGCATCGCTATGAGCATGTCTTTACCATAGATTGGCTATCTACCCTGTCATAGTGTGTTTTCTTAAAGCAGCCATTTTTACTTCAAACCTGATTGCAGTAGAGGGCTTTGTCCTGAGATCTGATGCGTACTTTCAATTAACTGACTTTGAACCCCTGGAGCAAGTCTTCCCTCTGGTCTGCTGACACACTAGACACACTAGAGTTTAAGACGCACTAATAGCATTGCTACATCAGATGCCATTATCTTCCTAATGCCTGTACCTCCATATAATTTTCCTTCTCCCCTTGTCTTAGTGACCATTTACCTGTGTTTACTACCTCTGTGTGACATATATACCTAGGACCTGTTCACAATCAAGAAATGTGGGAGCCATTGGGGCATTATATGAAAAAGGTCATGCATAACCCCCCTGTGACATCAGCATATAACAGCAAGATATGCTTCTTGACAGCCGGATGAATATGATACATAAATGTGTACTAGCTTACTTAAAATGTACTTTACAACCTCATTATGTTTTTTGCAAAACTTTTACTTACATGGTTATCTTTTTGCTTACAAGAAAAATAGACATAATGTGTATGTTTCTCCCAGTACACCTATTTTCAGATGGCTGCTTGATGTTATGAAAGGATTTAGATATTAGATTAGTGTATAAACCCATCTGTCTAATGCCTGTTTAAAGGCTAAACCTTAGTGAGGATAAGAAGTTAGGCTAGGATACATGATGATGGATGGGGGTGATTCTGGACGCCGAGCGGTTGCTGAAAACGACCGCTCGGCACCCCTCTCCTCCTGCGGCATTTCTATTGGGGGGGGGTTCCTACGGCCCTGGGGGGGATTTCTTAATTATCGGTCCCCCCCGCATGACTTACTGGGGGGGGATCTTTCCCCCCCTTCCCCCTGGTTCCTACGCCCATGGTAGGGAGGAATATAATGATGTGAGGTTATAAATATGGTGATTCATGTGTAATGATTGTGCTTTGACACTTTACACATACATGCATACACACACTCTTACAACATACACATACAATTAGATATACATACAGCTACTCCAACACCATACACTTGCACATATGTAGGAGAGGTACAAAATTATAAGCAATTACCTCCTGTAAAAGTAATTTCCCTGTTTTAAATAACTTTGTTTTCAGTCATTTGTTTAAATAATTTGAAAATGGCTAATTTAATTGTTTTTTTTGCATTATATCAACTATATGAGCGACCTCTCAGTTGGTCACAGCCCATTACATGATGTCATGGGCCATGACATTAGGAACTATGTGTTTTTTTTTATGCATATCTTATTTAAGGCTAATATGTTTTTCATATATATTTTAAAACACAGGATTTGTTCCTATTCTAAACAAAAAATATTTGCCAGAAGCTGGCATGTGCTTTAAAATAGCACCATAAAGTGTGGAATTAGTATTTAATTATTTGTAGGGCTTTTTTTAATTCCCAGTCTGGCCCAGCCTCTTCTCCTTCTGTACCATTAGATTTTAATGTGTTAACATGTTATACCGGTAGTAGTTATTGTCAGTTTTACATTTTTACTCTCTCCCTGTTTTAAAATGTAATGTGATGAACACACAACAAAATAATGCTTAAATGTTTTGCTAATGCATGACGTGGCTGATTATCAATCACCCAATAAGGACAAGAGACCTGCTGGATTTTAAAACGGTCACAGATTTTATTTTTAACACCTGTTACATATATAAACGTAAACTTCAAACGTGTAAACATATATTAATAACATGCAATTAGCCCCAGCTAATAACATCATCATAAAGTGCATAACCAATGAATATCCTAGCTTACTACGGGATCCGCCAGGAATGTTGGCGCAGGCGTAAACTATTATAAGAGTGCTTACCGCCATCCTCCCTGCACGCTATCGAAACCAGTATGAACTCCCCAGGGCCATCACATGGGGATTCCTGCATGTAGCTGTCCGGCTAATGCCACCCGAGTTGCCATACCTCAGATGGCAAACTCCCGCACTGACGCCACACCCAAAGGACCCCCTGCCATAACCAGAACAAAATGAAACAAGGGAGGGTCTGCGGGAACTTCACTCTGTATAACTTTCTAAAACTGAAGGGAAATCCCCCCTGTGTAGAAATAAATACCCATTGGGAGGGGTAACAGCTAAAATTAGCATAATCCCCTAACAGAGGGTCGTCATTGGGCTACCACATAAAAAAGATACATTGGGTAATTTACAGTCCTGCGTGTATGTCCCCTAAAGGGCAATACAATAAAGAGAGTGCGTTGCTTACTGATTAATTTTGTTTTCCTTCTGTATATTCTATTCTCTATAAGTTGTTAGTACGACTTTAATGGATATATTTTTAACATACAGTATATTCGCTTTAAGCAGATCAACATGGCCTATTTTGGAATTATTTTCTGTTCTACTTAAATAAACTCACATATTTTCTTATTTGTTATTTAATTTTCTTTTTCTTATTTTGTCATATTAGTTGAATGATACAAATCTGTTTAAATTTATATTCCTTTATGGATAAAATTTACATTAATATGAATAATTATACTAATGCCAGCATGCTCCTGTTTTCTAGCCTTCCACGTAAATAAACCTGTTTACTTTGTCTGCATGTTTTGCAGCTGGAGACCCTTCATTATTTCTTCAAAACAATATGTATAGATATGTCACTGGTGACAATTTAATTAAGGGAAACATTATTTACATAATTGGAATAATTGCACTGAAGGATGTTTATTGTAGGAATATGGGAATGTTAACTTATTTTGACTGATCTTAGCAAAAATTTGCCATGTAGAAAATTAAATAAAAAAATGGATATATATTTCTCTAGTAAGCATAAACCAGGGGTGGGGAACCTTTTTTCTGCCAAGGACCTTTGGATATTCATAACATCATCCGCAAGCCATACAAAATTATCAACATAAAAATTACCCCCACATATATTTATCCCACCAGACAACCCTCCCTTTAGTATTTATTTTAGTATTTATGTGATGCTCTAGCCAGCCCCCTTTGTGAATTGCTCTCAGCCAGCTCCACATTGTATATTTATGCCACCCAGCCAGCTCCCACCCCTTAGTATCATGTCAGCCCTGCCACCCACAGGACTTGGACCACACTGGAAGCATAGGACTTGCCATAATTTTCCCCTGTGGCATCTTTGCCTCAAACAGCCTCCCTATGCCATTACACATCCATGCTATCACACACATATTAATTCCTTCATTCAGTCATTCAGTCATTCACATATACTCATTCACAAATATTCCCTCATTCAGATAGTCATTCATTCACTAAATCACACATACTCATTCATACACCCTCCTCCACCCCCTTAACTGAGCTTCAGGTCTCTCTGTGCTGTTTGCAGACTTCAGCAGGGGTCGCTGTTCCCTCTGTGTTGCTCCCGCTCTGCGAACAACTTCTCCTGTACCGCCCAACGAAGTAGGGTCATGTGATATGATGTAAATTGATGTGGCTTCACGGTGTATGAGCAATGCACAGGTAAGCAGCGGGCCCTTGTGGAAGTGATCCCGGGCTGGCCCGTCACAGTTGTGACCCCCGTGACCTCAGTTGCTGCCTCTTTTTGCCCCACAGGCCAGACCAAATGATTAGGGCGTTCCCCACCCCTGGCATAAACTAACAAAACATCATCTAATAGAGAACTTTGTATAGACTTCTTATTTAAGAACAGTACATGATGTGTACATTGATTGCTGATTGTTACTGACAATTGAGGATTATTCATCCCTAAAATGTTAAAGTTATATAATGCAGTCTTCTCAGCCTAGTAAAACCCCAATATGTTGTCACATCAACAGAGGGTGATATGTCCTTTTTTTATGTGGTATTATTTAAGATTGGTTTGGAATTTTAGGGTGTTGGTTATGCGCTAGAGAGTTATCTTTTTCTATATTATTTTGTTTTTACTCATAATATATATTTATATATGTGGAATGTTGCTTTATGGGTTTAATTCTTATTTATGACTTTCCCCTTTTTCCTTTCATATATCATTGTCTATCTTTTCCTCTTCTTATCAATCTGCCTCTTCTTTGTAGTGTACAGGGCCCAAATACCCAAATTATGAGGAGGGGCGGGACCCATTAGGAATTACACAGCCTCTGGAGCCCAGTATGGGGTGACAGGCTTTCTATTTGGGCCTGTAAGTTAGTCTAGATGGGGCTATTTCTGACTGCAAGTAAGGATTGGGACCATAAGGTGCAAATCAGGGCCCTGTGAGCCTGTAGATACAGGTCAGGCCTTTGGGGCCCACTTGTGCAGACAGGGGCCCACTAGTGCAGACAGGGCCCACTAGTGCAGACAGGAGCCTCCTAGTGGAGATTGTGAGGCTCACCAGCCAATGTGAGGAGGTTAGGGCTCAGCAGATACTGTGAATGGACATTTAAAGCAACCTTACCGATAAGCCGTGCTGAAGCACTCCCATCATACAAATCAGCTTCAGCCACCCAAATCATCACTCATACATACTGACAAATGTTTTACTTAAAAACACATTTCAAGCATTGGCCAGCTGCTGTTGTATGTACATTTTTAAGGAGATCTCTTTTGTGGTTTGGATTTCAGCTACAAAATTAGCTAAAAGAGACATTTATTTAATGCAGTTGGTCAATAATTAATTGGGTTTTTTGGGGGGTTAGAATTCTGAAAGTCCTCCCAATGATTTGCAGAGTATAACCATCTTTTCTCATATATTCTACAGTCCTACTTTGATTTTGAATAATGGTAATAGTTATGTATTAGCGCTGACACAGAAAATAAGTTAGGTGCTACACAAGATAGGCCTTTTTTGTATCACTGCTCCAAGGCTCTTTTGTCTGGTGTGCTTGTTAGTTATGGGGAACAGGACGCTAAAGAAATACTGCACCCAGGCGCCTCCAACCCTAAGCTTGGTGTGCTTATGGGAGGATCATAAGGTGGCATGGTAGGTGGAAAACGGGTGGGAGAGTGAGATGGAAATGGGGTTCCCTGATGGGAGGGGTCTTTGGGCACCAAGATTTCTCATGGCGATCCTGTTGTTCTCTGTGAGAGGAAGATATTTTAGTTTGTATAATTTATTTTGTATTGCTTTTTGTTATTATTGTTTTATATAGCACATCATATTCCGTAGAACTTTGCAATTGGTAGACTGGACATTACAAGTAGTATATAACATAACAATTTGACTTAAAAGAAAAAAACAGATAAGAAGGGCCCTGCTCAAACAAGTTTACAATATAGAGCTTATGTTGTGAGGATTATATGAGGTACGTTCAAAAAGTCTCTTTATTGCAAAACAAATTAAATAAAAAACAAATTATATCACTTTTCTACATAGTCATGTAGCCACTGATGCACCACTGCTTTCACATCATCATCATAATGGATGCTTCGACTGCATACTTGTCACATGACACAATAAGACACGACCAATTACTCCTCCTCCCGCCTTCACCGTTTCCAACGAAAATATAAAAGTGCCGAAACTTTTTGAACGTCTTGTATATTATTGAGTAATTAGGCTTCTGTATAATTTAACATAATAATGTTTATAATTATATTGCTCTGTATTATGCTGTGACATATAACAGATTATATGAGGTCATCCTGGTGCAAACTTCTTTTTAAGAACGGTAAATTATATTTTTTGAGTACCCATTCCCATATTTGGTTTTCTCAAGTTTCTTCTTGAAGCAGAAACTGTGCTACTTAATTTCTTGCTTCTTTGCAATTTTTATTGCTATTCTGTGTTAAAAACATTGCCCTATTATACTCACCAGGTCACAAATTAGTAAATACTTCATTATTTTTTAACTCAAGTTATTGATAGAAATAAAAAAAAAATTTACTTCATGATTCATTCTCATATTTTCTTGCTTCGTGCCTTTCTCATCCACTGCATGGCTACCTCCTATTATTATATCTCATTAATTATCTATTCTATGTCTTGTAGCCACCTTTATTTTATGGTACCTCCACAACACATATATGGCTCCACTTAACAGCAATTGATAACGGTAATCTCGAGTCAAGACTGTTACTTTTTATTGAGCCAACGTAGAAGTAATATTACATAAGTTAGGACAGCTTATAAAATATATCGACTCAATAAAAGGTATTGACCAAATATTAAAAGATCCCATTGTACGGAATATGATGGCGCAACAAAAAAACAAAAAATAATAATAAATTGATTAAAGATAAACTCTGATTAACGACACCATTTTTTTCTTGGGCTAATATGGCAATATCAGTATTTCTTAACAGATGCCTGGACTTTCAGTTGGGTGAGTCAGCCAAATGACCATCATGAGTCATAAGTCCATTAAATATTTCCAAAAGTATACCGCAATGACCCATTGTCGAAAAGGGGAGGAAGCATTTATGCTGGGTCTGATTTGGCATGCCTATCTTTACTTACAGCATAGATATTTGCAACAGTTTGGTCTGGTTGAAAACATGTGGGTAACCATGTGCCATCATAAGCCTACAGCAGACCACTAGTGTAATATTGTCAAAAACTGCAGACACTCAGAGATGACTTTTAACAGCAACTTTCTTTATTTTGGTTTTTAACATCACCATATTCCTCCTTCCATGTCCCAGCTCCCAGCAAGCTAATCCCCCACTTCCTGTTTCCTGTCCAGAGTCCTCTTCCCTTAAAGGGAAAGAGATGCTTGCTGTATGTTACATCACCCTCATTTTTTATTGTATTTTTTTTAAAAACAAAACTTTTGAAACATGAACATTACAACATTACGATTATTGGAAGGTTAATTATCCCCAAAAAGGATTTAAATTATCATTACTATGCCTCCTTAATTAATCTTGATGGGGCTCTTCTTTCCCTCACAGGATAGCGTCTTGTATGGCTGAGACCATCGTTTTCCAATGAACTATGTCCTTTCAAGCATTACTGTTTGCAGTAACAGCTTCGCCGGTCTGATGTGGTTCAACAACATTTGCTGTAGGTATAGTTTTGAAGTGTAAAGCATTTCTTGTTATGGAGTGTCCATCTCGCTCCGCTGTAACCATGCTTCCTTTCCTGGCAGTTACATAGTATTCTGCTGGGTCATACACTGGAGTCGTCTTATTATGCGGCCTTTCACGTACAACAACTTTATCACCCCTGTGAAGAAAAGATGGCTGGGCATGACGTCTCTTGTCTGCATACTGTTTCATTTTCTCCTTGTTATGCATATCTGTTGATCTTACAGTAGATTTGTCTGGTAGTGTATGTGGACTAGTTCAGTAGTCATCGTCTTCTGGGGTTTCGCTCACTGAAGGCATATGAGACCACTTCCTTACTTCAAAAGGACTACAGCAGGGCTGGATCTTTTCGGACTCCCGCCAATCAGAGGAGGTGCTGAAATCTTAAAGCAGCCAAAAGGACAGCCCTCCTTCCTCCACCAATAAAAGTGTTCAGGGATCTGACATCTCGGTGGTTTCTAGCCCATGCAAAAAAATCAGCATAAATTTATACTCATATGTTAGGTCATTGCATTTATTCCAAGCCTGCAGTATTTGATATATTAAGTGTTATAGACAGAAAATAATTCTGGTTTAAATGAGGCAGTCACCATGGCAACCAATGGAATGTCTGCCGATGCTCCAGAATTGCTTTTGATAAGATATCCTTATTCACAGCCTGCATGCTTATTTTATATTTTGTTATTATAGGCTTTCTCTCAAGGGCAATAAACATGTGTAGGAGAGCTGACGATGTATTAGCTGGCACTAATTAGCTATGGCTGTTATGCATAAAAGCTAATTGCTACACGTAGAACTGATTTGCAGCTACTCTAGTAAATGATTAAAAGCTTGTCAAATGGGGAGACCTTTCTGCTATGCAAATTTTCTGACTGTAAAACTTTGTAACTGCTCTATAGAATGTCAAACTCCACCTTGTCTCTATAATTTATAAAGCACGTCTCAACATGAATTTGTCATTGATGTTTATATTTAAGCTCAAAAATGTAAGGCAAGTGCAGCCACCTTGCTCCTGACTGCGGATCCCATCATCCCCAGTCAGCCCACAGGTATGTAGTTATTGCAGTTTGTAACAATAGCACTGTTCAGTTTTCGGGCCAAAATAACCCAAGATCTTGGGGGGCAGATTACACAGGTAGTGTGAAAGCAAATATAAAACCAATCATTACTATGGCAAACACAATACAAAACCATAATGCAAAATAACATTACGACATGTTTACTAGGCAATTACTAATCAGCCATCTTTTCATTTGTTCTATTAGTTCATGAAGCACAGATGGTCTCACTAGTAATGATGTTTAATACATATAATGAAATCATTATGGTACATGCACTCAAGGGTTTAAAAATGAAGAATACACGCCATTTGAAGGTGAAGTGTGCATTGCAAACACATTAACCTTCTTTCCCAAGCATTACTGTTTGCTTGGCATAAGTTGTTTGCAAATTAGTTTTCGAAAAAGAATGTATGCTTCCTGCATAACTAAGTGAAAAAACATGTTGCTTTGGAAAAGCAACTGATTTACTACAACATAGATATATAAGCCACACTTACAAAAGATATATTTCAATTACATAACTGATTTACCCAACATAACATAGATATAAAACATATATTTAAATTACATAAATCTCTTAAATTACCTATTGCTTGTGTTTTTTTGTCAGTGTGTGAAACTGTTTTAATATTTATTTTAAAAGATCACTTCATGGAGGCTGGGATCAGCGGCAGCCTATTTCAAGGCCAGCATTATCAAATCGATTTCTCTGCCCAGAAGTTATCAGGCTCTTTCTCGCCAGTCTCATATATGCTTCATAAACAAAATCAGCAAAATACAGCAGAAATATGTTAAAGTGGTGAAATATTCATGCAGATACTGAGAAAGATAGTTAGATACCCTTCATAACATGTGTTTTACCTGTTAGATATTACATGTTTCATTACAAGAAAGCATTTATTATGAATAGCAAAAAACGTATTGTGAATGGCTGCTAGGCAGCTAGGCCCAGGCCTAGGACAGTAGGTCCAGTGGTGCAGCAGTCCCCCTACTTCAAAACCAGGGGACAGATCTCCTTCTTGTGCAACCAAACCACCATGGGCAATGTGCCGGCTCAGCACAGCCTCCAAAACCAGCCTTGTCATTAAAGATTACGTCATATCCCAATGCTCTTCTTAAAAATTCCCAAAAGTGCTCCATCTACAAATCCTGATATTTAACGGTGGTTATTTGTTTAAAATGTTTTAAACGTTTGTTTAAAACTATATAATTTGAACATTACTAGTTTGCAAAGTAAAGATATTTAATAAAGAGTGTCAGGATTGGGTTGAGAGCTAAGGTGTAGACACCCAGAAGAAGTCCAAAACCAAAAGTTAATAATCAGTCCGGAAGGTCAAAGGTAGGCAAGCTGAGGTTGTGGGGCATGAGATAATCAGGATAATCATGTGATAAGCCAAACGTCAAAATACCAGGAGGTCAAAAGAAGATGAGCAGGTTCAAGTGGGGTAACATGCTGTAGCAAGAACAAGGAGTTGGTAACTGCATGTGGACAAGTACCGCAGCTTGGCAATACACAAGCAAAATAGTGAGGGTTAGCAGGGTTTAAATAAGGCTGCATATAATCAGCTCCCCCAAGTCAGAGTTGATTGACTCGTTCAGGACTGGTACGTCTACCTGAACTATCCAACAATGGGAATGCTCCTTGAGCCAACTGGAGACACCCCCTGCAATTCCACGTGGAGTTTGAATACAATTTAGGACAAGGATGTGGCCTACACCTCCTTCATATCACTGAACATGTCGCACCATCTACTTGAGGCCGGAGATATGGCCTATTCCACAACTGCACCACCGGCCACTGAGTGACTTTTACGTAAGACCAGGGATGCGGTCAACACTACAACTGCCTGGACGGCGCAGCAAGAGGTAGGGGACCCCCAGAGGGAGATTAAAGTAAATGTCCGTAAACAATGTATTCACACCAGTGGCACTGCCCAATATTTCCATGAAGTTTCTAAATTTGAACCTGAAGTATTTTATAACTATAATGTTTCGTTCTAAATGTCTCCTTACATGGATCTGAATACATTTACTGTATTATGACAGTGATTCCTTAACACCCAAATTCTATGAAAGCCAATGTAAAGCCCTAACAATAATACAGGATTTATTTTCTTGGAGACACAGAAACAATAAGTATCTTGGTTTAGAGTCTCTTACAGATTCCAAAGTAATAGTTAAAAAAGGGTACAGAAATAGCAATTATTAATAACATAAATAAATAAAAAAGTTAAATGAGATTACTGAGTTGCAATGTAGTTTTTTCCCCCAAATATTCATTTTCACAGTCAGGTATCTATATTAACTCTGGAAATTAGGGAATAAATTAGGCATGTTGTGTGTTCAAATAGACCAAACCAAGAGTAATTTTGAGAAGATTATGACTTTAATTCACGGAAGGGTATTTTTCTTTTTATACCTAATATGACAGGAACAATATAAAGAGACCATGGGGATATCAGCCGCATTAGTTTGACGTAGTCTTTGTGACGACTCTGCATGAATAAAGTTTGCCTGCTGTGACCCATTCAAATTTCTACCTAATATTTTTTAATACTGGCTGCATCATTTAATGAAGCAGCTAGATTACTTTTACATATCACTTTTAGCATTTTACTGAATTTTATTGAACTATAACCAATATGGCAGTTTTTTTTCCTGTGCTTCCTGGAAAATAAGGTCAATAGTAAATTTACTTTTATGCCATTCTTACATTGAAACCAAAATGCACATATTCAGAGGATTAACAAAAAAATGTAAAATCCCTTTGCAATTGTACCATCTAATAAATAATTAAGCTGTTTAAAAAATAAACATGTAATACCCCAGATAATTAACGAGTCCTGAATAGCTGCATGTAATACAATATGTGAAGAAGATTGAAATAGCTAAGGATTGCATTAAAATACATAAGGGGATTTTTTTCCCTAAACTTTTCAGACACATTTTCTGTCACCTTGTATTCGGCGCTAGTCAGAATGCCTGGGTACGCACTGAAGAACATTATGTTAACACATAACAAGACTTGGATCGGCAGAGGAAACAGCTATTTCATCAGAAGGAAAACACTATTCTTGCAACATGATCAACTGTTTTTGTCTTGTTTATAAGGAAAAAACACCTAGGAAACAAGAAGCTGATTACAGTGTTTGTGCTTGATTGGTGCCTTAAAACATATGCCTATTTGGCAGCATGGTGCATGAGATTACGCTGCTTCTCTAGATTTATTTAAAACGCCAAATTTTAAGAATAACCTGCTAAACATAACTGACATGAATTAAGACGAAGAAACTAATTCAACATATTATTCTGTGTGGCAGGAATCAGTGGCATTACTGCACAGCCTGGGTGAATCGATGGTAGCAACATGGTCAGATGTTAACTGTTATACACTGGCCATGATAGTTTTGGCCCTTTTGTTCAATTTACAGCATATCCCATACATACCAAAATTCAAGATGTATAGGCAATATTTTTCAATTCTGGGGATGCCTTATTTTCTGTTCATTTCTGTTTTGCTTGGCGGTTCATTTTGGATACTGTTTATTTGGCTTTCATAGTTGCTTACTTCATCTGTTGTTGTCTTTAGAGTAAGCAGTAGAGGGTAATTTTGTGTTGAGGAAGAGGGTTCGTGGTGAGTTTTGTTGGTCTACTAAAAGCAAGGGAGCATTAGGCATACACTTGCATTGGCTGCAACTAAGCCAATGGACTTAAGGAATAAACTTGCAGCATCGAGAACACAAAGCTAGACGGCTGCACAAATAAAAAAAAACATAAAGGCAAAGCTATATTAAGGAGCTTGGGGCCCTGGAACACTTATACATTAATGCCCCCTCTTTTCTTGTGCATGTATAGCCAAGGAAGTGACAATCTTTTGTGACATAGGACAGGATCCCATAACGTCTGGTCAAGACTATCCCATTCACATCAGGCCATGTAGAACACAATTTAATATTATAGGATTAATGCAAGGGTGGAAAAAGGGAGTCTTAAGATCCTCTAAACTGAACTAGATTTGCTATCAGGCATTGCCCTTCAAGACACCTCCTTGCCTTCTGGGGACTGCAGTCCTCTCACCAGCAGGATACAAACTCCTGAGCAGACTGTGGCCGGGTACAAAAGCCTGTGTTACATGGGGGGAAAGGAAGATGAAGGAGGCTGAACAGATAATCAGAGCACACTCTATGACTTAAAGCCTTCCCATCCTACTTGTCTCAGTGGGAAAGCAATTGCTCCATTGTGTGGCCCTTGGTTAATCTGACCCTGCATAAAGGGGGTTTTATTTTAATCTTTAAACACAACTACATTAGTTCCTTTAGTAAATACAAATTTCACATGTAGGATTTATGTGTGTGTATGTTTAATATATATATATATATATGTATATATATATATATATATATATATATATATATATACACTTATAATTTTCATCTGTAAAGATAATTACAAGGTTAGTGTATACAAATGTTATGTTTAGGATTTTGGAAAGAATGTCAGCTCGAATGCAGCAATAGTTACGTACACCTATACAGTGTAGCCAGTATGTATCCAAAATGTATCCCAATTGTCATTTGTTACACTATGTAAGGCAACATTAAAAACGTAATCATACATTTTGATCTTAAGCCTGAAATTGGAAGCTTTTGCTCATCATCAATGTCTGACATTCTACGGCTTTAATATTTAGTTTAAGTGCTTGCATCTGTATGTAAGAACCATAATATCTGACATCCTTTAATAGATGTTTATCCAAATGAAAGCAGGTTAATAATAGATCCCTATTAAATAAACTGATTATATTTCGTTTAATCAGAACACCTAGAATTACCATTTGCTAGCATATTTGATTAATTGCATTACTTAATTAAATCCTTTTGGCGTGAATGATTCCTATAATTATTTATTTTATATCATTTTACAAACTGAATATTTTATATTTAAGTGGCACAAAGGTAAAATGCCTTTTTAGCTGTCTTTCAAAGGTATCCTAGACGACTTTGACGTATGTTAGGTGGTAAATAAAGCAAGACATTGCATAAGCAGTTTAAAAACTTTACAAACAGTGAGATTCATGTAAAAATGTTCAACCACTTAAAATCTTATAGTTCTACAGTTAGAGTTACAGCTTGGAAAAATAACACTAAATATTTCATTTGCAGTCCACTTTATGTTTTTGTTGCACAGGTCTGTATGATTCTGATAAGGACATTTCTGTTTAGATCATTTATAAATTATTTTCTCACTCATTGAGATGAAATTGTTAAAATAAAAGTAAAATGTAAATGTAAAAATAAATGTACAGAAAAAATATCTAAAACTAAAATGCTGTTTTTGATATATATGATATGTATATGTTGTATCACTGTATGAGGTTTAAGAACATATTCAGGGCTGTCTGCAACTCCTATGGGGCCCTGGACAGACAGCTGTTGTTGGGCCCCACACATCTGTTTTATGCATGCAAGAATAAAATACATGCCCATGTAAAACTGTGTGTTTGTGTGTGTTTTATACCCAGCTTTGGCTAGTACATATAGTGTCTTTAACATTATTGAATTTTCTCACTAGTAATTGGGAAGGCCAAATTATTTAGTATACACCATTTGAAAGTGACAAACCTAATTTACGAGACAAGTAACATTGCTTATTGTAAAAATAGATATATATTTACTTTTTGCCTTTTTTTCTTAAATAACATGAAATTTGCTTATTTGCTTATTTTTTTCTATTCCTCTTTACCAAATAGACTTTAACTTTTCTTTTCTTTTGTTCAGTGCAGACAGATGTTCAATTACTCTTGTATCCTTGTTCTGTACGAGATGAATGTGGTTCATGTCTGCTGGGAATTGTTAAATCCAGTCTCATTAGACTGAAGAAAAGAAGTAAGAGTGTCAAACCACTATAACTCACTACTTCTCTTATCTTTGGCACACTACTTTCTCACTCTGGAATTTATCTTGTGCAAAATCTACCGTTTTATTAGATTTAATATGTATTATTATTTATTTCTATTTCAGTAATTGTTATTAACGTATTTGTATTTTAAAATAAATTGAAAATTGCATTGTGCATCAACTATTGTGCAATTCAATAACTGGTTACTTTGATTTTCTGTGAGCAAGGGAATGGGGTTTGAAAATCAATACTATCTTTACTTATCAAAAGGAAATTGTAAAGGTCTGCTGGAAGGACCGGTACCTAGGATTAATAATACTCGTAGGGAATTTGTAATACGCATACATATTCTAAGTATGTATGTTAGGGGCTATATTAGAACATCTTCAAAAGGAAAAGTTTCATAGAATTGTGTGGGAAGGAGTGATTTTAAATTCTCACAGCAAAGCTAAAAAAACAATATTAGGAAAACATTTGTGCTTTTGTAAGTAACTTTAATGTTAAAATGGAAATAATTTCTGATTTTCAATAACCACTTTGATATAGGGGTGATTAAGCCACAATCCATCCAGATGAGCCAGCAAAAAACTAGCGATGGGAGGCGAGATTCTAGGGTTTTTGATGCCCAGGTGCTGTTTTCTTCATACTAACATGCAAATGCTCTCTAACAACCACTCACTCATATACTTACACATATATACTGATATATATACTGGGCAGCCTCTAGGTGTCTGTGTCTCTATAGTCTCCTGTGGAGCTGGAAGGGTGGCAAAAAATATGCCCCTAAGTGTCCTTAGTTGCTCCAGCACCTACTCACTTTAACACCATACTCTAAGGCAAACATGCACTCACTATAAACCTGTAATTCGAGGACAAATTCATTTATTTCCTCTGTTTAACTTGGCCTTCAGAGACCATTGGGTAAATACCATGGTCTACAAATGGCTCATTACACTTGCCCCCATCCCTCATGCATGCCTGACATTGATCAACTAAACAATAAAATAGAGATTACTTAGGAGTAACCATGCAGATCTTTAATAGTTGCTTATTCTAATCATTGTTTCATAGGTTTATTCAGTGTATTTCATTACAAAGAGTAGGAATTGGGGAAAAAGTGGTGGATATGCTTTGCAGGTTCGCTTACAATCTGGCAACAGTTCACCCAGTAATCAGTGACTATGTATTGTACTATAATGCTGTTTCCATCTGCATAGTAATCCTTTATAACAGTATTTTGTGCTATGTTACACTATTTACAATATGCACTGGTTTGCAATGATCAAAGTGTAGCACCAAGGTTCTATTTTATGCTATTTAATCATAGGGACTGATGGATTACAAATCTTTTTTCTTTGATCGGTATGAATGTATTTAAACTTGGAAAAATACTGCAAGAAATTGCTGCTTAAATTTGCATTAAGCCGCTCTTCAAATATATTCACTGACTGTATGTCTCTATAAAAGCGGATACAACAAAAATTGTAGCTTTTCTAGATATATTTCTAAAAATATATCTTTTTTTACTAGAGATTACTAATGCTGCATTTGGTTAAATGCATTCTTCCAAAATGAAAATAAAGCAATTACCTAATACAGACGTTGCAGTCTATCTACAGCAGCTGCCCTCTTGCTCCATGATCTGACTGATCTTGCCTCTGATTGCCTCCTCAACAGAGAGTTTGGTAGATCCCAATTGCTTTAGATTCCTCAGAGCAGGATGGTAAACCAGTTTCCTAGAGTAGGACCATAAACCTGAGGGACGGTTCGACCAAACCTTTTGTATTTTTGAGAGTGTCTTTCTCAAATCCTGTTGTCAATCTTGAGAGGAAGGGAGACTAAGTCCTCAAAGTCACTGAGGTCACTGGCTTTTCTGGCCATAAGGGAGATGACATAACTGACTTTAACCTTTTTCTGACTAAAACATCTGAGGGTTAAATTTAAATTATATCAAACATTGGTTCATCAATTAGGGGAGAAGGAAAAGGGGAAAAGGACTGCAACTCATTGCTGCAGAAGCATTGCCAGGACCGGTAGATGCAGAAGAACTGGAGGTGCCTTTAAGTATGCTGGGACTAGAACCTGCCCTTGAGTGGACAGAGTCTTGCCAAACTCTGATGAGTCCAGGACCTTGGAGTAACGCTATGTCTGTCGTAAACGCATATGTTATTCGGCCCAAAACCCTAGAAAGGGAACCAGGATGATTCCAACAGTGAGGAGGCTTGAGTACAGACAGGTAAATATGGTTTCTGAGTCTGACGGCAAAGCCTTTTTTGGTAATGAGAGGCCTGGTACATGAAGCGGGTGGTCAGATAGGCCAGGGGTCTGGTAAACGTAGAGGGCAGTCAGATAAGCCAAGGGTCTAGTACACATAGCAGGCAGTCAGATAAGCCAGGGTCTGGTACAAGGAATTGCTACAATAGCAAAACCACTAGGCTAATGGATAGTAAAACAGGCAAGGTTTAAAATATGAAGAAATAAAAGCAATACAGCAACTTTCTCAGAAGACTACACCAGGGTAACAGAAGGATACAGTTCTGTGTACCGTACTTACCGGCGTATTACACGCACCGGCGTATAACACGCACCCTCGCCGGAACCGGAAGTGCGGGAGAAGCGGCTGCAGATCGTGCAGCACAGAAAGTTATCGGCGTATTTTTTTAGATATAAAAGTGCGTGTTATACGCCGATAAATATGGTATTTAAACTCAGTGCCATGATAAGCCACACCCATCTCAAAGTATATCAGAGGTGCGCCCCCTGCTGCGCGTCACAGGAGCAGCAACAGATGAAGGAGAGACAAGAGCGAGTTTTACTCTGGCTCGGAGACCTCACACTGGTTGGCAGCAGCCTGCTCACTGGTCCCAGGACCCAGAGACTTGACAATTACATTTCTCATGATGTTCAGCCAACACAAATGGATGGCTGAGAATCATGAGATCTGCATTCCACGGCAGGTGCAGTACCAGCCCATAATGATATAAAAGCTAACCTTTGGCACTACAGTTGTTGGAGTACTCACTTTCTCATGATGCTAAACATACAAGACTGAGAGTCATGGGAAATGTCTCAATAGCTGGAGTATTAACTAACCCATGCAATTTATTATAAATACCTCTATTAATGCATTGATAAAGTGATGTGTTTATGATAGAAACATTTGCATTGCAATCAGAAAAATCAAGCATTTTTTGTTCTGGGAACATGCTATCTGGAACAGCTGTTTAAGAAATTAATCAAATCTTTTTGAGTTTTGCTACATAAGCAGATAACAAGATTGCATCTCACTCTGTTTCCTTCTTCACTCATTCATACGTCAGTGGATAATGTAATTTCATTTTTAATCAACAAGTAATTCCCTCAATGTAAATATCATATATTTTTGAGAAAAATAATTGGAAATTGAATTACTTACTGGAGTTAAATATGTAATTGTATCATCTAACATTATAGTTTTAGCTATACTTTTTGATGGAAGTTCAACCTAAATTGCTATGCTACATCTGTAGTATCCAAAATGTTAGGAGGTATCCTGGTGGAATGTTAATGGCATACCAATTGTGTAGGATTATGCACTCTTTATTTCATTAATATGGAATTCCTCACACACTTGGATACTATCTAAAGGCATGGGCTTGTGCTATAATAGAGACCTGCTGTCTGTTTAACATTGACTTCACTCAATAAGCCATTAAAGCCTTATTAGTAAATCATTCAATAACACAATGGAGTTTCTGACACCAGACTTAGTGGATCTGAAAGGACAGGATAATGAATGGTATATTAGCTGGACAAAGGCACTCAATGAAAGAGTTCAGATTTCTTCTCATCCAATTAATATTATATAGTCTGTCTTGAAAGTAACTATACAGTTTAATTTCAAAGAACATCCTAGTTTGGCTGTTACCAGCAGCCAAAGGGATAACATAAAAGCCCTCCTTTCTGTTTTTTTTGTAGTAATAAGCCTGACAGTTCACAAAAATGTCCTTAGAAATATAACTGCAGAACAGAATTACCAATGTTCTTATAAGGATCATTTTGGCATGTTAATAGAACAAGAGGCTTGTGGTACCTTTTTCTCAACTAAAAGTCTAATACATGGGCCTTTATCCTGGCTTAGCGCAGATGATTCTAGGAATATTGTATGTGGGGACATACCTACACATTTTGGACAATGCTATGCTTCCTATTTTGTGGGGACAGTTTCAGGAAGGCCCTTTTCTATTCTAGCATGATTGTGCTCCAGTACACAAAGGGGAAAGGGGAAATCCAAGGATCAAGAAGGGGTCTGGAACAAAGGCACAATGAAGGAGGGAGACTCAAACAAGCACACAGAGTACCTGAATACCGGTACCGGGGACTCCAGGGCTTTTAAAGGACTGCTAGGTATTTTTTCACTAGCTCTGCCCCCTGTGTGCTCCATGATAGGATCCAGTATAGGAGGCGGCACCATGATCTCGAGAGAAAGCGCTGCCCCCTCTGTTGGCAACTGAACCTCCCTGCTGCCACTGTCCTCAACTCCCTGCAAGGATGCAAAGAGTGGACAGTAGGGACTCGGTGGGGGTGCAGTTACCAACAGAGGGGGCATGCTGCCACGCCGCCCCCTGCCTCGGACATGCTGCAGTGACGTGCCGGGAGGTAGGAACCTGACATAATGTTACATACACATTGTCAGGTCTATATGTTAGTGAAATTAGAGAGAACAAAATGTACTTTGTTTCATGAAAAAAGACATTTAGATAAAAGTATTGGTTTATATATTATATGTATGTGAATTTCTTTGTACTATTGTGAATACAACTATATGAAATAAATTTTCTGTATGAAAGGTAACAAGGGGACTTTTGTGCCATCTTCTTCCCGGGGAGGCATTTTTATTTCTTTGCACTTTGCAATCTATGAAAGTGGTGTGGATGTTTGCTCAGAGAAGTAATCAAAAGTGTATTTTGATCTACAACCTATGTAGAATAAACAGCAGGGTCTTGGACTAGAAATTTTTTTATCACAGCATAAAATGTTTGAGACGACATGTTTGAGACCAGACATACCATAGGAGGTACATTTAGCAACTCTAGTGAAAGACTGAATAGTTGAAGACATTCACAGTCAGGCAACGTCACCAAAGGACCAATTATTGTCAAAGAATCTATAACGAGGGAAACATTTCATTCCCATCATTATTTGTTGGAAAGGGTTGACCTGACTCATAGGGCTAATGTGAAACCCTATTGCTATGAGTAGCTTTTAAGAAGCATTCTTATTTCTCTAATGGACCAGAGTGTCTTTGTGAAAATTACATTTATGTCGGGACCGTAAACGTAAAAAAGTTTGCCATAAAAATTTCAAATTATTCAATGTTAATTTTGTTTGTTGAAAGTTTAGTGTAGTCTAAATAAAATAATGTTTTGGTTTAGGTTTTAATTTATAAATCAATATATTTTTTGGTACTTTAGTACTTTTGTTACTATTGTTTTGTTTTGTGTTTCCACTTCATTTTCTTTTCATATATAACAAACATCCTTCCAATTATCGCAAGGTTTTTAAAACTCTTAAAACCATCACAGTATGGGAGTTAGACATGAATGTATTGTGTTTATACAATTTCCTTTTTGGCAAAGGGTAATGGTTTGGTTATTATCTTGCAGTAGGTTCTATCTGGACGAAGCAGATGATAGCACTTTCTGCTTTGCAAATTACTGAATATTCCGTATTCTGTTGTCAGAAGTATATTGGATATGTGTTTCATGGGCTACAATTCAAATATCAGAGTAATGCTTATACTTGTTACTAAAATTATGAAATCAGCTTTATGCTTCATGCAGATGCTAAGTATTACTTTTGATGGCCAATCTAATTATATGTGTGGCTGTGGCACCAATGCACCACATGGTGATTTACAGATCTCCTACTTAAACTCCATGGCGTGTCTGCCAGTCAGCTCTACACCAGATATGTGGTCATATTTGGCACGACGCTGACCGCCAAATGCGCAAAGTTTAGACCATGCTGCTGACTGTGAGAGGACAAAGATGTGATATGAGAACAAAAAAACATGAATTGTAGGAATTGATGAAAATAATTGTTGAATATTGTATGAAAATGAAGGGGGCATGGTAAGGAAAGGGGGCATAAAGAAAGGGTGATGATTGTGGTGCAATATGTGGTGATAATGGTAGGGGATGGAAATGTGATGATAAGGGGTATGAATTTGATGGTTATAGAGATAATGATTGTGGTGGGGGATTGGATTGGAGGCAGCACATACATACATATACACATATCCACTGACAATTTACAAATATGTGCATACTTACAACATACCTATACAATTATACATACACACATATATACAGTAACTAACACCATACACATACATACACATACTCACTCTAACACCTTAAACATAAATGCAAACGCACACAATATACACATACAATTACACATACATACACACACACTGCCACACACCATACACTTATATATACTATATACATACACATAACATCACTTGGAATCTCTCCAGAGCGGTCACAGCACGTCCTGGGGTGGGTGTATGGCGGACTTTGACGCCCAGACATGGCCCCTGATGCCGATCTCGGTGTTGCTGAATGCCTACACAATGAGGCGTTACAGCAACACAGTTTGGCACGTCAATTGTCATTAAATGAATGTTTTTGTGTAATGTGCCTGGACTCTCAATTGTCATCAAGGGGTTAAAGGCACATTCATTTTTTTTTCCAATTACATTGTAACTTGTGGTCCCTACTTTGCAACATACTAGAGATAGATGTATTCCTGTGACTCTTTAACTGGCTTTATACATTCAGTATATGGCGAGAGCATATCATAATATCACCTTGCCAACATGTAAGCATGACTTCACAACTTTGCCTCCCAATGTTTTTAGTGCTATATTTGTTCACAATATTTCTGGACAGAATGTTAGCAACTAAATGTTGACTGTGAGTACTGCAATATTTGCTTGGTTGGCGTTGCTCTAAATATTTGGAGAGACTAAGGGAACTTAATATGTTTAGCTTCCAAGCAGCTAATATAGAAAAGGAATTTAAAGATGCGTAGAATAAGCATAAAACCATCCTGAATCTAAGACAGGATTAAGGACTGATTAAGATCTGAGTCTTACATGCGGAAATAATGGGCAGACTCGAGGGACCAAATGGTTCTTAGCTGTCGTCAAATTCTATTTTTCTTAAGTGACACAGGTGCTATATACCACCTTATATATTTAATTCATTGATCCGGTTGTTCCCATGACAACTTGTGAAATTGGAGTTGTTTGGTAGGATCAAATAATCAGAAATTCAACAAATTTTTATCAAATAAAATGTAACTGTATTAGTTTTTGTTAATGCGCAGCCTGCGTTTTAAGTTTATATGTATCGTTATACTTAAATAATAATTTAGATTTTTGTATCCAGGTAACTATATTACGGTGAGATTTGTGAGTGAGATGATGGTATTGAAAGTGAAACTAGAAATCATTCAGTTTTCATGGCCCTTTTTTAAACTAATGAACAGGCTCTTTAGGCTAACATGAAGGAATTTGCTTGAAAAATGTCTCCAACCTATCATTACTTAGTAAATCTACCCCATTATTATCTTTGACATTTTGTGCAGCAAAAATAAGGCCTTCTGCAAGAGAACTGAATCTAATATACTTTGCTGTGAATAGTTAAACAAATAGGCTTTGCAAAAGTAACATCTCACATAATTGCTTCAAATAATTTCTTTTTTTAGGAAAGCATGATTGTAAATAGTGGACAGACCACAAAGAAATAAATACTAGCTACGAAGGAAATTGGTCTAGATGCAATTTCTTGTTCTTGGGTAGAACGTTGGCTTAGAGATACAGTACAGAGAGTAAGTGGTAAATTTTCAAGCTGGTCAAAAGTGGTAAGTGGTGTCCCTCAGGGTTCTGTTCTGGGACCAATTTTTTTCAACATATTTATAAATGACCTGACAGTAGGCATTGAAAGTCATGTTTCTGTGTTTGCAGATGACACTAAACTAGGTAAAGTAATACAGGGCGAGCAGGATATTACGTGCTGCCGAGGGATTTAGATAGATTGGGGGACTGGGCACACAAATGGAGGATGAAATTCAATGTAGATAAATGTAAAGTTATGCACTTCGGGGTAGCGAATGCACAAGCAACCTACACCCTAAACAGTAGTGACAAATGAGAAGGATTTGGGAATTGTTATAGACCATAAACTAGGCAACACTGTGCAATGTCAGTCAGCAGTTGCTAAGGCCAGTAAAGTATTGTCGTGTATAAATAGGGGCATCAATTTGCGGAATAAAGATTTAATTTTGCCTCTGTATAAATCAATGGTAAGGCCGCACCTTTAATATGCTGTGCAATTTTGGGCACCTATTCTAAAGAAGGATATCATAGCACTAGAAAGGGTGCAGAGGCGGGCTACAAAATTAATAAAAGGAATGGAGCACTATAGTTATGAAGGTTAACTAATTTAAATATGTTTAGTTTAGAAAAACGTCGCCTCAGAGGGGATATGATAACATTATATAAATATATTCGGGGCTAATACAAACCATTGTGTGGAAATCTGTTCATAACAGGACTATGCATAGGACACGTGGTTATGCGTTTAGACTGGAAGAAAGAAGATTTAGACTAAAGCAGCGGAAAGGGTTTTTTTACAGTAAGGACAAAAAGGATGTGGAATTCTTTGCCTGCAGAGGTAGTTTTATCAGTCGTTTAAACAGCAACTGGAGGGATACTTGGACAAACAAAATATTCGGGAATATAATCTTTAGTTATTCGGGAAACGGCTTATTGATCCAAGGAGAAATCTGACGCCATTTTGGGGTCAGGAAGGATTTTTTTCCCTGGTTAGTGCAAAATTGGAAAGAGCCAAACTGGGGTTGTTTACCTTCTTTTGGATCAACAGCAACAAATTAAAGAATATAGAAACGCTGAACTTGATGAGCATGATTTATTATTTATACAGTGTATAACTATGTAGCTGGATCTCCTTGAATATCTAAAATATTATCACTTGAGAACTTGATAACAACCATCATACCATTAGCTTAGGATGCAATGAAGTGTTACATTGAAAAGTGTTAGGTTTCTGCATCTGCAAGTGTGGATAATTTTTTTTGAGTATAGCAACCTCTTGTTTTCATGAAAGACATGTTAGAAAATAAATTAAGCTTTTCTATAACTCCCATGGAACACTGGGAGCTCTCCAGCCACTGAACTTACAAGTTAAGCTGTTTCATTTAAGGAGAAAGGTAAGGCTTAGTTAACATTTTGTAAAAACGTGACTGACAGGCACCTTTTAGAGTTTACATGTGCTTACTTTCCACTCTTGGATGAAAGTTTGTCCATTCCTGAGACAGAGCAGAGGAAAAGGAGACAAGAACATGGAAGCATTTGTCATCGCAGGTAGGGAAACATTGAGAGAGAGTGTGAGACAGAGCGAATGAGAGAGTGCAAGTAAAATTAAGCAAGACTGAAAAAGCAATGAAATGCAAATTTCTGAGCTCTCTACTTTATTTTCATTTGTTCTATGGGAGCTCCCTTCTTGTTTTCGGAAAGCATTCATAGGGATTAATGAAATTGGGAAATGATCTGAGTGCACAAGTCTAAGATATATATTGTTATGGAACTTTTATTGTTATTATATCTGAGTGTTCATATATTTTACACTGGCCACATTAATTCTTTTTGTATTAAATGTGTTGCATGTCCCTCTTGGGTTCATTTCATTATACAGTTTAAAATGTAAATAAGATCTGTCCCATTCTCCAGAAGTTCATCTCACAAATAGCCTCAGGTTTTATTTACTTAAGTTTATAGCTAGCTACCAGGACCTAACCTTATAGAACAAAGCCTCTAGCTATTGCTGACTGCGACCAATTCTGCAGATAACTTTGCAAACGTGTAAATAGATGCAAAATTGTTGTTATTTATATATATATATATAAATTTATATTTGTTTAGTTAGAACATATTATGTTGATCTTTAGATTTGGAAGGCAAACCACAGAAAACATGATCTCTCTAAGAACATTTTATAAATCTTTTTTCAGAATAAAAAAGTGCACTTCAACTGCACTCAATTTTATTTGCAGAAATGATTAAGCAAAAAAAACATACAGAGACACCAGGGTCTGTGGCAAGGATTATAGGTGTCTTTGATCCATATGGTGATTACTGCTAAAATATAATTAAAGAAGGGGCGAGCCAGCACCATTCAACCTGATAAGTCTATTATTATTATTATTATTATTTTAATTATCTTTTTTTATATAGCGCCAACAATTTACGCAGCACTTCTTACAATACATATATTTAAGGGTTATGACAAGACTAGAGTCTACTCAAGTCAAACCCTGTAATAAAACAGCGGGGGGGGACACATTTAGCAGACAACACACTAAGTGTATATAAAACACATTTATAATAAAAGGTATACATAGACAATCCAAATGTTTTAGAGACAATCCAGTCATGACAGTTTGCTGGCTAAAATCCTTTGTTACTATATAGACACCCTGGGACCAATACTGAACTATTAATTGTAATAACTGTTGCAAATGTGTGCCCAGACATTGTACGTTCTATGTTTTTCTTTAAGTAAAATAAGTGTTTCAGTTAGAAACACAGCTTGCTTATTTTACCAACAGCTGCTGCCTGTTTCCTGGCATACATTTCTATCCTGTGCATTGCACAAGCACATATGTGTTCCTGAATCCAATAATCTTTATTTTACTTTATTACATTCTTCAATGTCACCCTCCCATTAGATATAACTAATCAATTTAGTCTCCACATGAATTCCAGCTTGTTACTTATTACAAAACCTATATAGTGCTTAATAATATAAATGTCACCTACATTTTACATTATTTTATATAACTAGTTATAAATAGCATACAAGTATTAAATGAACAGAAAGCAGGCATTGACAATCATTTCTACCCGTTCACTGTACTGCCCTACAAATAATAGAATGCCCGTCTCCGCGTCTTGCTGAATTCCATGTTAGCCTTGTTTTATACAGTGATTAAAATCTAATCTTAAAATGTAATTTTGGAGACTTGGGTATAGGAAGAAATTGGATTGCATAAGATTACAATAAACTGACATGCAGGGTGATGGATTGGCTTCACCAGGCGAGAATGCTGTGGTTTTGCTAATTTGGTCTCTACTCTCCGATAAAGATAGTACTTTTTATAGTTTCATTTCATAGCTTGCATTTTATTATTTAAAAACTGCTTTGCTCTGATGCTTTACCTCTGCTCCTTTTGTTAGCTTCAATAAGTATTGTAATAATTAAACTGTAATGAGTAAATCAATAGATTAAGTCATTTATGAATTATTAAAACATATATAACTATATGTGCTTCTTTGACCACAAGTTAAAGGGAATGATCAAATGACACCTTAAGGACTGGTAACTATCTCTTATTTCTGGGGTCATTTGGTGATAAGGTGATATTTTGGTGTGTGATGGTATCCATGCGAACGGAAGTGCCCCATAGGTGTAGAGGCACAAAGAAACAAATTAAGGCCTAAGGTAGCACCCCCAATAATAACCAAAAATAATTGTGCGGTGAAGACTTTTCATATGCCATGATCTGAGGAGTTCTGTGTACTGAAAATTACCGTATTTGCTCGATTATAAGACGACCCTGATTATAAGACGACCCCCCAAAAGCAAAATATTAATTTAGGAAAAAAAACAAAAAGCCTGAATATAAGACGACCCTATAGGAAAAAAGTTTTACCAGTAAATATTAATTCATGTAAACTATTTTTTCATATTTAATAAAAGCTATGATTGAGAAAAATATATTTTTAATTTCCTTTTATTTGCCAACCTGCCCCCCCCAGTTATGCACATCTGCCCCCAGAAATGCTTTATACCCCCCTATTTGCCACTCTGCCCCATGATGTGCCTTTTAACACCCTATATGCCCCTCTGCCCCATGATATGCCTTATACCCTTATATGCCACTCTGGGACTGAGTGGCGTATATATATACCTCCAGAAATGCATTTTAACCCCCTATATGCCACTCAGCCCCATGATATGCCTTTTAACCCAGCATGTACTGGCTGCCTTGGCTTGATAGGAGTGTGATTGCTGTTAGCAGTTATATAAAACTGCTAACATATATATAAAACTGCTAACAGCAATCACACTCCTATCAAGCCAAGGCAGCCAGTACATGCTGGAACCTGGGGATGATAGGAGTGTGAGTACAGCCT
>VKOC01023231.1:0-42308 GCA_009364415.1 Spea multiplicata
TATAAATACCTAGGAATTTGCACCTGCAATTATCGAGAAATGGTCAAACATATGGCTTCAACTTTGAACAGATTTAATCTATAATATAAAGACTTTGAAATAATGCTATATTATTGTTATTACTGCAGGTTGTGATTCTTATATAATCAAGAAAATCACAATGCTTACATTTAGGAGTTATTTAGAAAATGAAATATATATAAATGGAAAATTGTACTTACGAACACACATCTCTCTGCTCTCATAAAACCCAGGACAACACTGAGACTTTCGCCGATACATAGTTTTTTCTCCACGTCTGTATGCCGTACGATAACTGATTCTGTACAATAAAAACAGGAGTATTTTTGTGTTTATTACTCAATAATCACAAAATACAATATTTTTAAAACCACTACAATGTGTTCTCAGTTTTCATAGTTTTAATAAAACTCATATATACATTTATGTATCAAATAGTTATCTGAAGACCTGGAGGCTGCCATTGTTGTCAGTCATGTGATATTTTGGATGACTTTCTGCTGAAACACGACACTGAGCAAGTTCTTTATGTATAAAATATAATTCAGTTTTGATTTGGTGGATACGACCTATCCTCTAGTTTTACGCTCAACATAAAAGTTGGCTGTTAGCCTTATTTATAACATAATAAGCTAATTTAGTGGACTGCAATTTCCAAGAGGCTTCTATGATTGACATAGAAATGACAAACAGGTCTTCTGTATGTGGGAAAATTACATTTTCTGTGCCTCATCCATGTTTTTCAATTTAATTACCCAATTAATCAAACTCACCTGTGTCTGGTGCATTTAAACCAATTCAATATATCTGTGCAGCTGGTGTAGTAGATCTGGTCAAACGGGTGTGCATAGGATTCCTGCACTGTGACAGAATAGCTGAGAAAACATAACGGGAAAACATTAGCTAAATACGTTCACAGTTATTCCTGTCTGTATACAGGCGTCTATGGATGAAAGCCCCGTGTGTTTAAAAAAAAAAAAAGACGTAGAAAAGCTCTGCTAATTATTTCTCATGGTTTTCTGTTGAGCTTAAGCACAATTCTTGTTCAGAATAAAAGAGTGTAAAAAATATGTCCTAGAAAAGAGGGAAGACCTCCCATTAAAATGAGTAGCCAATTCTTGTTGGCACTATATAAATAAAACATAATAATAAAAATAATAATAATAACTCCATGCATGCTAGCTATACATCAGTGTATACATAACATACATGTGATTGGCTGCTTAGCTCCCATTGACTAGAATGTATGTTCTACTGAGTATGTGCAAAAAGTGAACAGAGTGACCTCAGAGACCATTTCCATACGTTAATTATGGGTGGGACAATTTTTTTTGTGTGCTAACTTTAACTTTTATTTAGTAGATGGCTTTTAAGCTAGCCATTCTAAAAACAAAATGTGAAAGTATAAACAGGGGGGGACTTTATTTTTTTATAATAATTATAATTTCGTATATAACACAAAGATTTTATGTATGTTGTCAGAATTCCTACCTTTCCCAGTGACTGCACACGTTTGGGTCCTCTAGATTCAGAGATGCCGCCATCCCAAGCCATTGGTAGACAATCAGTGGGAACAGGCCAAAGCCACAAAATGCTTTAGCCATCATGTTCAATTAACCAGCCAGCTAGAAAGAACAAAACATTTAATTGAGTTTAATTGTATATTAAACAAATTAGTATTTGTTGATACATTGAATACAGTAATGCTCAAACAGAACAATTTCAACTTGCTTTGTTAAGACACCATCTGGATGTTAACTATGAAGCATAAGCATCTAATATAACTTACAACAGCCTTTACCCATCTGGAAACAAATGCAACGCTGTATATTAATGCGCACTGGCTGCTTTTAGTCATTAATTCCAATTAAGTTAACAGTCATTGTGATTTGATCAATGATAATGTTTTGCGGTTAAAAGACCACACATGATGGAGGGAGAAAATGCAGAGTTCTCACTGTATCAGCATTTCTCCTTGATGGGGGCCACACAAAAGTCAATTCACCTTGCACCCTGCTCCCCACTAGGTAATATTAATACTACTTAATATTGTTTATTTGGCTCAATTATATGTTACTGTTTTATCTTATGTTACCAGAGACCTGTAACTGAACAGGTTGGGCACAGGACTCAGTGAAGTAGAAGAAGGGAGAGTACTGTGTGTGTGTATGTACGTGTACTGTACTGTTGTGTTAGAGTCAGTGTGTGTTATAATTGATTTATAATCAAGGTCATCTTTTATCCAGACCTAAGATCCACGGTACTGTCGCTCATCCAACTAAGCCCTCACTCACTCACACACATTCTCACTCACTCTCTCATGCTCTCTCAAACTGTGTCACTGTCTCATCCACTCTCTCACACTCGCTCTCAAACTCACTTTCAATGTCTCCATACGTTCCTCCTCTACTGATTTTGTGTCCCTGTCTACTTTTACGCAGCTCTGCTTCTTCTCTTGACTCTTCTTGATCTTCTGTCTTCAATTTTCTTTCTTTGTTCACTTGTCCCTGGTTACCCAGTTACTTCAGCAAATGGGTAGAGGCTCAGTTGGAGGAGGAGGTAGGGAGACATTGACAGAGAGCATGAGAGAGTATGAGGGAGAGACTGAATGAGAGTGTGAGTGAGAGTGTGAGAGCAATGAAAGTAAAAACAGTGGTTTTAATTTCTATTATTTTTCTTTCCTTAAAATCTAAAAGTTGAGGGTCATCAGGCTACAATCAGCATTAGAATCAGTGGTTGTGGGTTATAAGTGTATGGTATGTGTGTTACTTTATGTCATTAGCGTAAGTGTGTATATCCACATATAGTGTTAGAGTGTGTATTGGTGTATAGGATTAGCATGTGTGTGCATGATCATATGGTGTTAGCATGAGTGTGTTAGTGCGCGTTACTGTACGTGTTTGTAAGCATATGATATGAGCATGTTCTGCTTTTGTGTGGTGTTAGGGTGTGTAGGTTTATGTCAGTGTATGATGTTATAATGAGTTTGTGTGTTAGTGGTACCTCGGAGAAGAAGAAGAGAAGCAGGAGAAATAATGTGTATGTATGTATGCTTGTAAGTCTACGGTGTGAGAGCGAGTTTGTGTTTCAGTATCTATAAATGCCCATTAGTTAGGATGTCCCCTGCTCTCATAAGGTGAGCTTCTAGGAGGATCTTATGGGAATTGTAGTCTATAGTCAGCTGCTGTGAGACAGGTTGCACGCTCTTATTCTATATTATAAACTAAACATAGCGATGTCATCTCCCTCCATCTTCAGTATGTGTGCAATTTATAAATAACTGATAATAGTAATAATGCCTGTGACACCCATAGCTGTCCTAGTTACATTTTCTTATTCATATGCTGATTAGTCTGCAAGATCTTCACAGCAGGGACCTTTAACTCCAACGGCACATTTGCATTGTGCACCCAGATGCCTTTTTTTAAAAAAAATATTTCTAAAAAAGTTAATGAGTAAAGCCAAGATAGATATGTTTTGTACAGTAGGTCACAGTTATGATATGACAAACATTGGTTGTGTTATTCTCAGAAAATGTGTCTACCTGACAATGAAAATGCTCATTATTTTTGGTTCAAAAATAAACTCCAGAGCATATATTACGAGAAAAGGGAAAAATCTATTTATTATATAATTTATTATATAAAAGGCTGCGTTTTTTTCCTTTGACATTAGGTCTTCTTTTACTATTGTTTGCAACAGCAGATATTATTTAAAATATATTTTAAAAAAATAGAAATTATTTTATAAATAGAAGTTATCCAGATATAATTCATTTTCTATTATCATTAAAATATGTATAAGGTGCCTGTGAAATACTTTATATTGCCTGTACAATTCTAATTTTTCCCATCCATGCTAACAGCTACACTATATGGACAAAAGTTTTGGGACACTTGACCATTATATGGGCTTTTATGACATCACACTCTAAATACATAGATATTAATGCGTAGTTGGTCCTCTCTTTGCAGCTATAACAGCTTCCACTCCTCTGGAAAGGCTTGAAATATGTAATCTAAATTTTGTTGTGATATGTTCCAGTATCTACATAACTGGTAATTGACAGTTTTTCACGGTTTTACAATGGAAAATTAACATTTCTGTCATCAGCCCCCTGGTGAAATATTTGATTGCATTTTAAAAAAATCAGATGAGTTATTAAAATGTTAAAATGCTTTCACCAATAATATCAGATATAAGGCAGTAGAATGCTGCGTTGTCGAGAGCCTAATTAACTTATTTTGGAATGCAGGAATGGAGACTAAAAATGATACTATTTAAAAAATTGCAAGCAATATAGGTTTTACTAGTAAAAGGCTTTTTATTATATATTTGAAACATCAGAGTTACTGGAATGTGACACAGTCTGTAGAATGACCTGCTAATGAAGGGCCATCTGTTTTATTCCTTATAGGCAATTTAAAATAAAGTTCTAGATAGGTTTTACAACAAAATCAGAAAAGTTTTATTTTACAAACATCTCACAATAAACTGGGCATTTTAAGAAAAAAATAAAAAAATAAGTGATCAATAACAAGAGGAATAATATTGTATATAAACCTCAGCACAACCTTTGCAGAAAATAATGTCTAAAATGTAACTGAGCCATTTAAATCTCTGTTACTTAAAGTCTAGAAGGCTGTATTGCTCTTTTATTGGCAGAGTAGATTTCTTTTAAGGTCACAACAGACTAACCTTTTTGGCCCTGGTTAGCAAGGGCTTTTGAAGGCCACTGCTGTATTGCTATGCACAATATGGCTAATGCCTGACTGTGGAAATATTGTTGAGCAGCCATAAATAACACACTGACTCAAGAACTGGATAGAAATTGGCCACACAATTACTTAAGTGTAACATTTGTTGCCAAACACCAGAGGCACGCTAATAAACCAGTTAAATAACATTGGTTTTATAGCTATGACCTGGCAGTATTGACCACAACATCTGGTCCTTCTGGATCGCTACCAAGTTGAGGGACGTGAAGCTTTTCTGTTGCCCGCTATGTGCGGTTTGGCAAGACTAGTCCATCCATGCACTGCTATGACAAATGATATCCAAATATACATACACAAGGTAAGAAGTGTGGAGGATACTATCCATAAATTACACTTATTGAAAAGGGTTAGACACTAAACTCAACAGATGAACCCCACACTACAACCTACTGGAATCTATAGTCGGACTCATGGCACCCTAAACAAAATGTCTGACACCCTTCAAGATGCCGCAACACATCGATAACTGGTACAGCAATGAACAAAATGCAGTATCCTCACATGGATATGATGAAAGCAGCAAGTCTTACAAAACCAAACATCACCTCCATAGTTCACTGCTGTGATTTGTTTTAAAGAGGTCTAAACGGCTTGGGGTCTGAAACCTAATGATTTGAACCCACTGGATTTAGGAACCATAAAAGCATGTTTTAGAGCCTCTGGAGATTCTTGTCCAGTTGCAGATGTTTGCTGATGCCTTTCATAAAGCATGATTGCTATGTAATTGTAACTATTATAAGGCAATTAACAAGGCCTTCACTGGAATATTACTTTGCATTTGACTGATTTGTAACACCTGCTGTATGCCACTTGACATTGATTCGTTTAAATGCCGACTGTCACCAAACAAAAGCTCCGTTATGGAGAAAGACTGTGACAAATGTCTAAAAGTACTAACATTAGCTGCTCTAGGCGTTTATTTCCAAACTAATCTTTTATCTGGTACATCCAGCGGCCGTATGAATTTGTGGATAGATTTTGGGTAACAAAGAGAACGGTGTCAGGTTTATTCCATCACCGAGACCTCCGCCCACATAGTTCTGCAATAGCAACTGTGTTCTTATGTAACAGACACCACGGAAAAAGAACACTTTCTCTTGTTTACACAGAAGTTCTCTGCGTGAGACGATGCTTTTCATACTGTCTAAGATGGAGAGCTCCCATATCTCCGCACAAAGCAACTGGAATAGAGGTTATTATCCCCTTTATGACAATTTTTGAAAAACTAGGTCATTTGGTAACTAATGCGTGACTCCTATCCAATTAGTCACATATCTTTCTTACAGATAAATGGGATCGCAGATCAGTCAGTTAGATTTCTGTTAACAGGGAAGTGTCCCCATCATGACCGTGCAATCAAAATATATTTAAAAGGTGTGCCCGATTCATAAGTAGCACATTCATTTTTAAGGTGGGCCAATATGGTTCTGCTGTAAATATATGGTATTGTAAAATATCTTTTCTGGGATCCTTATATAAAATGATTGGATAACCTGTGGAAAATCCAGAGCTAACTCTAAAAACTAAAATCTAAAGTCAGATAAGCCCATCACACTAACAGACATACACAAGTGAGGGTTAAGCCCTATTATTTAACATCATTATTTAAAATCAGGAGGCCCCTTCCCAAGGGTTTCCCTTGTGGACCAGTGGACTAGCAGATAAAGGTCTATGCAGGTAGATGGGATATGAAATCGTAAAAGAGCTTAGTTATGGGCAAGGCTAGCCCAAGGGTTTCTAGCTTCCTTGGCAATTTACTGCTTTTATGGACCATTTTCTGACCATGATACAATAGTGGTTGTCTCTGGTTTTGTGGCCCAACTTAATCATACTTTTGCAAAATGAATTCCATTTGGAATGTTAGTGCCTCGTGTTCTTTTATTCCATAACTCCTGACAACAAGTGATACCTCATCTCCAAGCCAAGCCACAAACCAGATATAGTATGCCGTTTGGTATGTTTTGTTTTACATCCTAAATACCAAGGGTGTACTGAGAAATGTTTTGCTCTGCATCTTATTGTTCAGGCTACCACAATACTATAGTCACAACATTGAAATATTGATTTTGATGTTAAAGTCACGATGTACAGTTAAATAATAATATACTGCCACATCTAGTACCTCTGTTAATGTGATGGAACCTGTCACCTAACACCGTCTACATTGATCAGTAGAGCCAAACAATACACATAACATACATTCACAACATATTATCTTCTGTGATTCGGGCAGCCGGCAAACAGGTTGAATGAAAGGGAGCACAGGTGCCAATAATTTACACCCTTGCACTGTTCCCCAATATAGGACACTGAGATTTACAATCATATAAGGGAATTATGTACTTAGTAGCCCCACAAGGGAGCCAAACATGCCACAGGGGCACAGGTCTTTACCCCCTCCAATACAGACCCCCAAGATAAATACAAGATGAGGAAAGGAGTTTCTATAGCAAGTATAATGGGGCTCGTAATAACTGTCTCTACCCAACTACCAGCTACAATTTACCACATTGAAAACATTAGCATAAATATTCTCCTCTGTCATAGAAGGTGATCAAGAAAACTTCCAGAAATTCTGAGGGACAAAAGGTATCTCAACTTCAATAGGAGGAGACATTAGGATCTACCAGGAAATATGGGTGTGTGAGAAAACTGTTGAATCAATTGCACCATGCAAAATTAAAATGGAATATACAAGTCATTGTAGGTCATTAATGTTGGAACACAGCACTAGAATTACAATAAAATCTCATTATAAAAGGACATCCAGCAACAATCCTTGTTGAAGCTGCTCCTATTATGCATATTGGACAACAAGCTGTTCTCCTGCCTCTTGGAATCCCAGTTGGTCAAAAGTTTGCTGTTACTTCAACAGACCAATAACCTCAGAGATTGTTTTTCATGAAAGATACATCAGCTCCTCTACAGCTAATTAGATGTGTCTCAAATCTGCACCGTTCAGCTAAAAAGAAACAAAGTTGACTATATGCTGAAGAAACCGAGATGCTAATTTTACACGTCAAGATAAATAACGATGAACAGTTTGGTTTTTTTCCCTTTATTATCATTCTAAAGTTTCTGTAGCTTGTCAAATTACAATTCCTGCCATAATCCTAAATACGGGATCACATCTGCCTGTCTGTATTTAATGAAAAATGATAGATAGATGATAGATAGATAGATAGATAGATAGATAGATAGATAGATATTTAGATAGATAGAATTCACCTGTACAGTCCAGTACTGCACATTTCACATGTGGTTGATTAGCACATATACACATATGTAAATATAACATTTTAGATTTCCAGTAACTGGACACAAAGCCCACTAAAACATCTACTAATATTCTTTCATGTTTTTTTTTCCTTACATGGCTGTATCCAGCCTCTTAAAAGCCTGATTCACAGTTGGCTTGGAAAGTAAAAAGGGATGCTTCTAACCCAATTCAAATCTTAAAGCCATTTCAAAGACAACAGAAGCTTGGAAGAACTATTCGGCACATTAAACATGACCAAAAACCACTTCAAATCAAAAAGGACTTCTTCCTTGGTTCAGCTGTCTTTGCCACAAATTCCATTAACACAGAGGTTCTAGTTCTAACAGAATAATTGATACAGGTATTCAGACACTTGGCAACACTCAAGCAATTCATTCCTATAGTACTAAATAGCACAATACATGAAACTGACAACTCTTGGTATTTATGTGTACATTTGTGCATTTTTTTTAATTTTCCCCATATTTCTTTATCTGACTTGATATTGTTAATATGTTAGAATGGCCCAAATCCCAATGACTGCAAATCCAAAAAAAAAACAATTCACACTTGAAGCAACAGGAGGGCTTTCTGCACATGGGGGTCTCAATAGAAACCCACCCTAAAAATGAGTTGACTGGAGGTCCTACCAAACTGAAAATATATGGGGGGGGTACGGGCAAACGCATTGGGAGAATTCTGCAGAACCCCCACATACATCGGTAAGGGGAGCACCATGTAAATTTAAAGGGACTTTTCAGCTATCATATGCATTAACGGGCGCATGATGGCTGGAATGAGCAATTGACCTCTTTTCCAGGCTTCTTCTATACTGTAGCTTTCAGCATGTCTATCCAGACTATGATGGCTTCAAGGAGGAACACCCATACTTGGCCTAACTGAATGGATGATTAATCTAGAAATAATGCAAACTGGAAGCCTCAAGCTATGTACTTACTGACTGTACAAGAAAATCTATGAGCCCTAAAGAGTATTGCAGCTATAACAACACATACAAAGAAAGAGTGTGCCGGCCACCTAGGGGATCACAGACAAAGGGACATCATTCATGGCTTGCTGTCTTGACATTGTAATCTGTCAAAAAAGTGTGATCTTAGGCGGACATAGAGAAATGTTTACTTAAATCCTTTAATATTAACTTCAATGTTTATACCACTTTACTCTGAACAGTTGTCATTGGCAAACAGCATCCGAGGAGAAAAGCGAAGATTAACTGATCAAGTTTCTCTTTATTTCATAACAAGCCCTGCAACAGCTGCCTCTACTGGTTTTAAGCAACTGTTCCTTATGTGGACAACAAGCGTTCTGTATAAGTGAAAAGCTGACGTGGATCATCTGCAAATGGTGCGGGCAAAAATCACTGGAAAGGGGCCTTTCAGTACAATGGACCATTAATCGTTTTGAATGAACGGTCTGTAATAAAACTGCTTATTTGCTGGCACCTCATACTTTAACGTTTGTCTAGAACGTCTCAGCCTATTAGAATATTATATAACGGGTTAATATGCTAATCTTTAGTGAATAGTTTATTGTTATATACACCCTTACTCACCACCATTACTAGACTTGCATTTACACATGCTTAGATTGTTGGTCTGTTTTAACATATTACTAAGCAAACAACAAATAAACTTGTCAAGTACCATCAACCCTTCACGGGTTTCGGTGGTTTTTTCTTGTGTTTTTACAAGGCACCTGTTTGCAAGGGAAAAAAAATGTGAAAGATCACCTATATTAATAGAAAACACCAGTTTTAAGGGGGCTTGAAGGCTGGACGTGCAGGAATCCCGCGAGCCTGTTATTTTGAAGCAGCTTGCATCTTTTACCAGCAATTAACTAACTTTTGCATGAAAAAAAAAGAAGAAAACGCTTAAGTAACTGGTAGTTAAAAAAAGAAAAGACAAACAAGCAGTAACCATTTTACACAAGGGGTCGGTGCCGACAGAATATAATTATATGGATAATTAAAATCCACTGCAGTAATTATTGTACTCAGAGGCATAATGAGCATTCCTTTCCTGCAGAGCTCTCCTAAGCATCCTTTGCATCATGACTTGAATAGAGCAGAGCTGTCTTCCTCCACCCTGTTTGGCACAGTGCAGGATCAAGCTGTTTTTTTAAGAAACGGAAAAGAAAAGTTGCCCTTGCTTGAGTTTTGGCTGAAGGAAGTGTAATTGAGCTCCATGCCCCGTAAAAAGAAAATGTTGCTTTCTCAACTTATTTTGTATATGGCCAATGAGCTTTAATGTCCGCTGTGATCGGTTGAAGGATGGTTGTTTTGTCCCAAGCCTTCCACACCATCTGTGAGTTATCAAAACTTAAGCCTCTTTATTTTGTCACCCACGTCAGAAAATACCGTAACCTGGAGGAATGCATGGGAATGATGACCGAGGAAAAATGACTTGCACGCAAAAAAAAAAATTATCGTGTGCTGATCATTTTTAAAAGACCCTGTAATTATAAATGTAATAAATAATGCATGCTATAAAGAAACGTATGGCAAACAACTACAGTAAATTATTATGTACCCACTAAGAAATAGTATATTTTTGGTCTTTAATTATGGGACTAAATATAGCAGCATAAATCCAGCGGAACAATTTTTATCAAATCTTGTAGCTAATAGGTCGTTTTTCATATGGGAGATCTGCTGTAGGATACCTTCTGTGTTCCAAATGACAAAAGACCACAAGCTCCATAATAATTCAGATGTTTTACATTCATAAGCCACTGGCAATGCCTAATTCAAAAATGTAATTTAGGCCAGTGAAGCTGTTATATTTGTGAACTGTAACGCCCATGATCCTTCTTCGATGTGTGCCGAGTCAACTTAATGGTCAGAAGTGCCACAACTTCTACAGACTGGTGTTCCATAAGGCTTTTCATGGACAATGGATAATCATTGCTGTTATTATTTTCTGCTGTAACTCTAAACTAAGGTTTTGTCATATATTAAATAATTGAATAATTAAAGTTATAATAAATAATGTAATAATTAATAATTTAAATCCAGCCCTATTATTATAAGTGATGGGGGCTCAGGAGGGAAGAGCCCTTTTAAATGACTAGTGGTCAAGGGGTAATTACCATGTATCTACTTAGCCACTAGTAAATTCCAATATGGTCAGGTAGAATAAAATCTATTATTATATTTCATAGACTGGCTGATAATTGAAGAAATGTTGACAATATGAAGTTGTCATAAATTTATATTAAGTTGATGTGCCATGATCTGGGACTTGATAGACTGAAATAGCAGAACCTTACTGCTTATTTACTGTATTAAGCCATCAGTCTTGACCTAAAAAGCAAGTAGGTCTATGACTACATATTAGCCTCCTGAGGAATACCACTTTCTCTTTTGCCAGCCACCCATACATAATGCACCCTTTGTATGTGTATCACATGAATAGTATTGTGCTACCGTTATTAGCACTTTAAGCACAGGGTGGAAGGAATGCTTTTAAGGAATGTATTTGTTCTTTATGATGGTCATAGTAGGCATTGCATAGTACGGAGGGCCAGATGCACATTTCAGTGTATACATATAATTTCATTACAAAACCTAGAAAGTCAGACACGCATCCAAGTAGAGCTCTGTAATAACTACCCTGAAACTGGAACTGATGTGTAATTAATTCAATTCTTGCACTACATGTTGGCTCTGATTAAGCAAATATCCGCAAAGTTTATGGTAAACAAAATCGTTTTTTAATCAATTAGCACTTAAGACCATTAACCAGTTACACAGGGATAACAAATGGATACAGGCTGATCTGAAGATGACCAATATTTTAAAAGACCACTTTTTTGCATCTCTAAAAACATAATATGCAGCTCATTAAACTTGGGTGGCTTCTCTTGTAATTTACCAATTATGTAGCATGGACACGTGTGCAGGTATGCTAATGCCTTATAATTCCGGATATACACAGGACGTCTTCTTAGGGGCCATCACATGAATCCATGGCAGTATTGTATGGATGAATGGAAACAATATGGCTGTAGAATTCTAAATGTTTTGTTATGTTTAGAATTTATAAAATTACCCAGAGGTATCTGATTATATAGAAAAAAGTGAAAGGGTAGTTTGACAAAACTAACAAAAATATCAGATTTTTGTTCACATTTTTCCATTGTTTATTGCTTATGCAATGTATGAGTGTGGCCTCTCATACCATGGTGGTATGAGGCTTACATTATCCGTTCCATATTAATGCTGCACTTCCTAGACTATTGTGTGTGGTATGAAACTAACATTACTCATTGCTATAGAAAAGCAGATCAAAAACTATACTAGGCCTTAGTCCAGGACTGAAAAGTTGGACCTATTGCTTGGTCACAGCCGAACATGTGCTTTACCACTACACCGTATTCAGTACATCAATTAGTTTTCACAGTAGGTACCAAAACTCCAAATGCTGCAAATCCTTTAAGGATGTGGTACAATTTCACTTTCTAATCTAGCTTTCTGTGCCAGAAAAAATCAGTCACTAATCCATTTAGGGGTTTCCTACCATGCAAGTAACACATCCAAATAATATATCTGAAAAGGATGGATCCCCTTCTTATATTACCTAAAACATAATATAGCATTGCATATAGCATAATGTACCTAGATTCAAAATCAGGACAAACAAGAGACTTCACAGCCAGCAAAGCTTCTAGCTCTTTCCTCCAAAGTAGGGAGAAGGTGTGATAGAGGCTCTGCTCTTTGGCGGAAGTTCACCAGGAGGCCATGTCCGCTGAGAAGCAGATGAAAAAAGAAGACACGAGGCAGACAAGAAAAATGCAAGATAAAAAGTGAAGCTGCACGGCAAGGAGACAGGGACACAGAGTTGGTCAGCGGAGATGGTAGGGAGACATTCAGAAAGCGCATGAGAGAGAGTGAATTAGAGTATAACCACGTGAATGAGAGTGTGACAAAGGGTGAGCGACAATTCATTTTGTTTCTGAATGTAAAATGACCTCTGATTTTCATCATCACGGAAAGGGACCAAAAAGGAATTGAAAGTTTTGTCGGAATTGTTTTTGGTCCGTTTGCACAAGTTTACTGGGTACTGAAAAGGTGAAGGAATTCAAACGGGATGAGGAATCAAACAGCAAAGCCTGAAAGCAGACTGTGGGTTGTGACACCAGAGAGCAGGATAATCAGCGGACGAGCCAAGACTAGACAAGGGTTACAGGAAGTGGTTGCACTATATTAAGTCAGATGGAAGTGACGTGTGAGCCTTAACTGCGATTGGAAATGCACCTGGGCAACTGGAAGTCATAGAGACGTCATCAGGCAGCCAGGAGATGGCATCAACCAACGGGGGGCACCAGGGTGCTCTGAGTTCCACAGGGATGAAACATTGAGTGTTTATCATGTTGGGAAGGTTTAATAACAAAAAAAAAAGCTTTTAAGAAGTTTTTTCTTCTTCTTCAACAACAAAAAATCAATCAGCATTCTCCAAAAATAGTCAACAGTAAGTTGGGAACCATGAACTCCTTCCCTGTTCCCTAAAAATATTGTGCTGTGTGCATATATGGCTTATTATGCTGAACTAAGCTTTAAAATGTGTGATATTCATCCAGGTAAGAGGAACAGAAATATTAAAGGCAAAGTGAGAAAATTTCAAACATCATTTATTTCCGCAGCTTCCTCATCCGTGTAATTTCCAAGCTTGTTTTCTCTTTTTCAGTCTTTACATCTGACAGAAAGGCTGATCTCGCTTATACTCTTTCAATGTGCCCCCTGACAAAGCAACTTTAAACTCCCTTAGATGAGCCTACCATGCCCGGTTGCGTTTAAATGTCATGCTTCTGTAATTTTAAATGCAAAAAATAGTGTGCAAGGCCTAGCCTCGGAAATCATGACTAATTTACTTGTAAAATGATCTAGATGGGGGAAGCATGATAGACTTCCCAATTATTAAATTCCATTTACTTTCAAAATTGAAAAGAACGACATTCTTTTGCAATTACATGCCAAGTAAATCAAGAGATTTGGCTGCTGACGTTTCCGTGCTAGAAAGTAACCATATATCTTCATGTATGAAAAACTGAATGCATAATACTGATTTATGCTTGTTTAGTTACCTACCACCAATACAGACTATGACAGAGAGGATGTAGACTTATAATCATTAGAATACGTTTTTTTCAGCTGCAGGGCAACATCTTCCACCATATAAATATTGGCAGATGAATGTCATTCTTTCGACTTTTATACCTACACAATGCTATCCCAGTTACCTAGAATAAATGTTTTGAACTTCTGATCATACATAGAACAAATGGATTTAAGCATGTGTTACATGGATGTTAAACAACTACAATGTTAATGTAAAGCACAAAAAGTGACCTATACATTATGCCAAATAAAATGTAAGTAAAACGTAAAATAAAGAAGGGATTTTACATGTAGGCCGTTCTTTATTTCTGACAAACGAATTGCTGAAATGGAACATGGATCTGTCCAATTGACCATATTCAACCATATTCCTGGAGCTTTAAACCTTGTTCCAATGGTGACGACAAGCTTAGTCGATAGTGCACTTTGCTTGTATATACTTGTATACATTGTTTTCCAACCTTGTTTAAATACTCAGAATCAATAATTGACCCCTCAGATATCTTCTGCCAAGAGAGAGGTCAACAAAATAAGCTCCATCATTTTCCCTGAGCTTTATTGGATTATTTTTTGGATCTGATCCTTGCCAGTGCCACATTTACTGAAAAAAAGGAATATGTGGTGTAGAGTGAGATACGTGGATATTGCCAAGGAAATTAGGTATGGCTGCTGATACAAGCAGGTTATACGAAAATCAAGAAAACAACCTCCAAGAACAAAGGAAAGCACTCATACATAATGAGTACTGGTGATGCCTGGCTAGAATCTTACGGTTCTGAATTACCACAATTTGTCTATTTGTCACAATTTGTCTATTTGTACCAGCATGCAAATTATGACAATACTGGCTAAAACTCACAATATATTTTTTTTACTGGATTCTCTGTATAGATACTCTTTAAAGATTACATTAAGTGATTTATGCTACCAATGCAAAAACCTTACTCTAGACCAGATGTGGCACTGTGGGTATCCCTATACAGAGAAGGACCAGCATGCATGTATGAAGGAGTGTGACCTCCCTGCCACATCTCACCATTGCACAGTAAGAAAACTTTCCATTGGTGTTCAATTAGCCATAATTTAAGAGTTTGGTTTACTAAATCTTGCCAATAGCTTAAAACTTAGTAGTATATAAAACCGCCAATATAGTTTCCCAAACCACTCTTAAGCATGACAGATGTATAGCTTATCAGTTGTTTTTCAGAGTAACTAGACCCAGCCCTTAAAGCAGTGCTTATGCTATACATCATTACCCTGCAAAATGCATTTTCTATTAAGAGTCTTTGTTAAAAAGTAGATCTTATAATGTAATTCAGATGCTGTATAGCTCACTGATGAGAAATAGCTTCACAAACCAGCTGTTCTAAGCAAATATTGTCATCTCATATTTGTGTAGTTTGGAAAGAGCTTTGTGATGATGAGACATATGAGCCTGTTCAGAGCCCTGGTTATTGTAAAAGGTAAAGGGTGGTATCATTTAAATAAGGTCCTTTGATTTTTTTTCTGCACTCTAATAAAACAGTTCCACTTCAAAACAAAACATAAGGCACTATGGTAAGGCTTAACAAGAATCACATGCTAATTAAATGCAGGGCTAAATTAATGTCCTGATCCCCAAAGGAGACAAAGAAAACAAGTGTTCCTTACAACCCCCTACAAAATATTCAGTCCCAAAATACTGGATTAGAATATGACAATGACCATCTTGTTAGCTCCAGCTCTCCTGGCCACTGAGATTCATCTCAGCAACATTCCTCGGAGCCATGGGCCCTGGTGATCTTGAATTTAAGTATTCAGTTTGAACACTGCTTGGTAGGGTCTGGCAGCATCTTCAGTTTTGGTGACTTGTATCTGAGAAGAACTAGCTTGTGGTAAGCCAAAAATGAGCCATGTAGGGAGCCATCAGTTTACACAATCTTTTGCAACAGCAAAGTTGTTTTCATGGGGTTTTACGTGCTTTGTGTTTGCTTGTTTTACACTCAAAGTGTTAGATCATAAATTATTTATGGAGTGATTTTCAATGGATTTTGGTAACTTACAAGTTAACAATATAACACTTTGGAAAATGAAAATGACATCACAGACAAGTTTGGACACATCAATGCTCCTAGGACACCTATATAGCCCACAAGAATGCCAAACCTGAATATTAGAAATGAGCTAACCTTATAATTGCAATCATAATTCACATAATGTGTTCCCTTTAAAACTAATATTTACTTATGTGTGTATGGAATCTAGGACTTTTCAAGTGGTTACATTACTCTGTCTTGGCAAAGACCTGACAGTCCCCATAATTTTATAGGCTAAAGAAATGAAAGCTGACCTGGAAGTTTACCTTCTGAGCCTGGTTTATCTGAGTAAGACTTTGTAAAGCACTCCACAACAAACTTAGTTTTAATTGTTTAAATGCCCCTTCTGTTTAAATTCCCTCCTCTCTAACCTAGACGTTTACATTTGACTCAATTACATCTCTTCTAAGCATTAAGTGTTTTTTTTTTTTTTAAATCAACAACATGGCCCTAATTACACTACTAATGTTTTCTACACCTGCCTGAGCTCAGTGGGTGTCTTTAAATGATTTTCCATGTCTTTCCTGAAGAGTTCTCAGGTTTTTGGCATGAGAAAGTGTCCTGCTTCTGACTCAGTATGTGTTTCTGATGTCATCTCCAGCTGCTATCCAACAGGTGTAAACATAAACAAACCCAGTCCATCACTACTCCATCTTCTCCACTGAGCACTTAAGTTTTTAGAACTATTCCAAAAGTGCATAGCCCATACAAAATACAGAAAAAAAAAGCTGGATGATCAACTGCTGAGCTTGGGGACCCTATGTTCTCCTACCTTAACCCATTCCATGTAAGATGTATGACACATACTTTAAAAAGCTCTCTGGCATTGAACTGGTTAATTCAGAAGACATTAGAATTATTTTAGCACATTGTTTAGTAAACACGCATTAAACTATGCACCAACTAGCCAAAACTGGAAATAATTGAGTATTTGTTTTTCTCTAATTCTAAACTTCTGCAATTTTAACTCCCTAAAGTCTTTTTTTTCGTTATTAATATATATTGTTAATATACACACACTTTGTTTATACACTCATTGCAGAAAAGCATTGTTATAATATGTAACAAGTTATATATATATTATTATATATAATATGAAATGCTGTTACGTTAAATTGGTTAATTTAGGGTTCTATGAATTCAGTACATATGCCATAATATTTCATAATCAGATTATTCTCGTCTAAAGTGAAATCTCAATATTTCTGTAACAATTATTGTAAAGCAAATTATATATATTTATGCTTACAATATTATTCTAAATATCATGTAAACAACTTTGCCAAGATTCCACAGAAATTGTCTTAATGAACTATTAAATATGCAATTCAAACAACATATAACTGAGCATGATAGGAACTGTAGTCTACTGGATCTGGCTGATCTACATAGTGGTGCAGTTTTCCAAAAATAAGGCATTTGTGGATTAAGCTCTGGAAACTGCACAGTCCCATAATCACCCCATTTACATAATTTATGCAGACTACTTTCTGATCACTTTGTTCTTGCCATAAAGAATCTTACCTCAATCTGGAACAGTGAAACTTCACTGGATCAGGAAAATCCTACTGGAACTGTAGTTGTAAAATACATTAACCCTTTAGCAAAACCAATAGGAAATGTGGTGGAAAAAATAAAGAAGTATAAGAAGGTGGTGTGTTGTGCTGCTGCTCAGAGAGAAACTTGTGAGATCCTGTCCCTTGGCTGTACTGGGGCAGACTCCAGGGTTCAGCCTCACAGGGCACTGTGTGTGTGTGAGAGAGTGTTTTTTGGTGAGAGCTCCAGTGCCTGTTGTCATTTCTCATCACAGCCCCATTCAAAAGCTGTGAGACTGAATGAGGAGGTGGAGTTACAATGAATTCTTCACAGGCTGCTTCATAGTTTTCTATTGTCAATTCTTGTGTGACCACTGATGGACTCTGGGGTCACCAAGAATGAGACACTTCTTCTGAATAGTGGACACATCCACCTTCTAGCAGAACAGTGCACTCAAAGGATACTTGTGTATTTTATTTAGATATTTGTAGAGCATGAGTATGCTTCAAGTGTAATATTTTACCAAAACTAGTGCTTTGGTTAATACCCAAATGCTTACACGAACCTAAAGTCCTTAAAATAGGAATCCTTCAGAATAATAGTCTATTTTCTACCTTCTATAAGAGACACTAACTTGTCCTTTTTTATGCGTCCTTGTGCTTTTATTATATATATATATATATATATATATATATTAAATGTAAGCATTTTACCTTTCGTTTCTGTAAGTCCTAGTTGTTCTGTGCTGCTTTACTGATTGTGTGTCTCTACAGTACCCTCACTGCTTCCAACCAAATCCCGTAATGTACAAATTTTCTTTACCATGTACCCCACAATTTAGATGTTTAGACATTAATAACATGGAATTAAATGTCTGGAAGTACCCAATGGGGCCTATGAAAACAAATTCCAAATCGGGCACACAATGCAGGCTGAGAAACACATCAATGCTTGCTAAATTCCCATTCAGTGCACATTTTTTTAAATTCCCGTGTCCCCCTATCATCAGGGAAAAAAAAGAAAAAAACAAGGTTTTGTAAATGCCTGTCACCAGAATAAGGCATTAGAGAGCATCATTATTCACAATGGTAAAGTATAACTCAGCAATGGGAGCGAGAAACAACAGAATCAGTAAGAATTGGGATAGATTAGTGCTGACCGTGGGGTGAATTGGATTATTATCATTAGGTATTACTAAAGTGGCAGCTAGTTTTGTAGGGAGATCTGGAGATCAGTAATTTAAGGAGTGATTAAGGACTGTGAACTGGGTTTTACAAAAAAAAAACCCATTGAAACATTTTTTGAAATTGGACCTAGATAAAACCTACCAAATTACATTAGACAAATAGTTTCAAACTCCCATTGTTCAGCACTGCGGAATATGACGGCGCCATATAAAACAATAAATAATAATAATAATAATAAACATGCCATTGAATAGATTTCCCCAAGTCTTGCAAACCTTGTTCGTTGCATGTCAAATTTGTACACATTTACTTGCAAATATACAGCAAGCTATGTATTACTCTAGTAATACGCATCATTCTCAAAAACAAATCTCCATTGTATACTTTGTCCAGACTTTTTAAGTACACAAATTCCCATATTTCCCTTGTTTTCCCAAATTACGGTACATCCCAGAACGGTCGTTTTAGTGGCACCTGCTGGCTGTATGCAGTACTGCAAGCCCTCGTTTTTCATGAATAAATGTAAATACAATTTTAGTAACTGATCCCCTTTATGTATCTACATATTGCCATCTTGTAACATTTCAAATTACCAATTTAGTTTTAGATTTGCAGTTAAGGCAGATCTTTAATAAGATAAGTTATGTGACTTAGGGATACCTATTTATACATGTGTAGTAAAACACAATTATAGCACAGGTACACAATTTAGCTGATAAACACTCTTCCCGGTGCTTGTGTACATGCTATTGTTACAGTGTTTTACAGCTCTAAATGTAATACACTGAGCAAATATTCTAAACTCCTAAAACAGAGGGATTTGGGTCATAAATAGGGTTATTTTGGAGATATGCTTTATTACGCAAAACTGCACAAATATCGCCTAATCTAACATCTTAATCTGAGTGAGTTTGCAATGTTTATTTCCTCCGTACACCAGCAAAACATCTTTGTAACAAGGGCAGGGTTATTTCAGGCCCTCTGGCACATGGGCAAATGCCAGGGGGGCTGCTGGCCAACAGTGCCTCATACTCATAGCTACACACTACATGAGCATAAAAACATAACGTGCAGCCGCACATATCCAGCCTTCGGCCGCACTTACGTCATCAGGTGGCCGCAGGCCTTAAAGTGCCAGGGTCGCCTCGTCATCACCAGTCTGTCCCTGGTTAACAGACAAAATAGATCCATACATATAAAAGGTAAACAGAGAAAGCTGAATTATACACAGTGCGCAATAATCAAATGAAGCCATCTTATCTTATTCATCATGAATTTATATGCGGCTATCTGAGGGATCATCTGCTAAGATATCATCATTGCTACCGGCATGGGCGTAGGAACCCCTAAAAATCTGAGGGGGACAACATTTTCCTCTACCAGATCCCCACTTTCTCCCCATCTCTCACACCCCCTCTCCCCCCTTCTTACACTATGCAAGCCCTCGCACACTATCTACCCCCTCCTTACCCCCCTTATCACACTATCTACCCCTCCTACCCCCTTCTCACACTATCTACCCTCTCCCTACCCCCCCTTCTAACTAGCTACCCATCCCTACCCCCCTTCTCACTATCTACCCACTCTCTACCCCCCTTCTCACTAGCTACCTACTCTCTTCTCACTAGCTACCCTCTCTCTACCCCCCCTTTGTAGTTCACTTATCCTGCAGTCCTGTGGTGGGATCCCTATGCCTCTGTCTCGCTGCTCTGCCGCGATACGCACGGCTTCACTGCTGAGAACTGGCATTTGACATCATATGCCGGCGCTCAGCGTGAAGCGCCGACACCGGGACAGACGCCTCATGCTCCCGCCACTGCAGTCGGGGCAGCGTTGAGGCGGGTGGCAGCAGGGAGTAGAGGAGACAGAGGAGACAGAAGGAGACAGAAGGACGCCTGGCAGTTGCGTCCTTGCTGGCTACCGGGCTAACAGTATTCACCAGAGTGCCTGAAAATATACCCTAGGGCTATACAAAGTATAGCACACAGGCCCCTGGCACACAGGAGCCAGCCAGGTAATTAAGAGACAGTGAAAAGGCCTCTGAGGATATTTGGATGTTGAGGTAGCTGCCCCTTTCACCCTGTGGTAAAGATGGCACCTTTGTAATGGTCTTCTGTTCACATAATTTTGAGATAAAGTCAATCTTTCTCTTAAATACTGTTGTGCATCAAGCCTTTACCCCTCTCAGTGTGTCATTAAGCGGTGCAAATTATTTACAGCTGCAGCATCCATTTTAATGCAGGTGGGCTTTCCAGATAGGGCAAGGAGGCTTATGTTTCAGACCGCCTGATGTAGATTCACACTACAGGGCATGGTTACCTGACCCATTTCCCCACACATAGACCATTAAGCAGCACTTTAAGGGAGGAACTTGGGGCGCTTAGGGGCCTCCCACTGTAAGTCTCACATAGGGGCACAGTTCCCACAATTTATTTTCCCCCAGCCCACCCGTGTTTGGCTGAACACACCTCACTGCTCATGACATACTAACGTCCAGTCAGCTCCAGCTTTGTCTTGGTAAACATTGCAGGTGGGGGTCTTTTCAATCCACTGTGGGCATTCGCAGTAAGCGGTCTCATTGCTTTTCCTGCCATTGATTGGTTGCTTCAAGCATGGCACCTTATAGTTCAGGTAAGTGCTTTTTTAATTTTTTGGCACCTTATAGTTCAGGTAAGTGCTTTTTTATTTTTTTTTTCATTTTGAGGAATGCATATTAAAGCACTCACGGTGTATTTTAATATGCATTCTTCTTTCAATATGTTATCAGGGACACAAGGCTGTCCCTTTAACTAAGGCTGTCGCAATTAAGTAAAAACTATAGTTGCCCTTATATCTTGGCATTTCAGGGTGTATGGGTACAGTGTATTTTTTCATGCTATGACCACAGTTGGCTTTTAGGCTTAAAGGCACAGTTTTGTATTGACCCATGAAGCTTCACCTTATGTTAAAGGAGAATTTTAACGTTTCAAGCTTAACAATGTCAGAATGCTGTCAAAAGTCAGCGTGTGCTGTTTACTTTTGGTACACTAGAGGGCAGTACAACTCTGTTTCATTCATATGGCAGGAAGTGCTTTCCCTACTTGTTCTGTGGCTACTTCCTGTATAGAGACACGGTGGGTGCATCGGTGCATGCAGTGTGGTGTACATATAGTATGTTGTAGTATGTATGTTGTATCTGACAGGTACCCTGAATAGTTTAAATGCATATAGCATATTATATTATTACTGATTATATTAGTAATACTAATTACTAATTATATATATATATATAAACCTGGTTACTTGTCCTTGAGGACTGATTGAACACATTATTAATGAGATTCCAAGTATATATATATTAAAAAAATTGGTCCTATAGGGTAGGACCGCAGATATGTGTATTTTTGCCTAGAAGCAACCAACTTAATGTATTTTCAATTCAGATACCTGTGCTTAAGCTGGAATATCTAAAAATTGAAGCCAATTTGTGGAATTGTAACATATCTTATATCACTGTGTGCTTATGAAGCAGCGAAGGTGGGGGTTCAGGGAAATAAAGATTGAAGAAAAGATTAAACGAAACATGTTAAGTGTTCTTCGGTATTGTGACATAGCTCATTGGTAAGTGTTAAAGCCATGAAAAATGTTAACATTTGGAGTACTTTGACATGGTGGGTGGACTAAGCAATATACGGCTGTATAGAGAGACGAAATTACCAAAGTTGTGTTATTTGAATGATACTCGCTGCATATGCGTAGAAATCTTGCTTAGTTATTTTGGGGATCTCAAATTATCTTCATGGTTCTGTGCACACGAAAGTAGTGGGCAGAGCATGATACACCTTTATTTTTTTTGTTATTATTTTGATGCTTTTTTATATTTTAATAATAGAAACGCTGTGTTTATATGTATGCATATGATTTCAAAAGAAACTGCTGCTTGTCCTGAAAGCCCATTATGTATACCAAATCGAGGAGCAGGAAAATGAAGGTTAAAGAAAAATAGCTCTGGCCTTTAATGGCGTAAGAAGCCCTGCTCTTATGTACAACTTCCATTATGTTTTTACTCCCAAAAATTTAGTAACAAAAAGGAATTGAAAAAACATATCTAACATCAAAGTTTTATTACTAGTCTGGACCAATATCTGAATATTAATTCTTGCTTTATCTGGTGTTATTTGACAAGGCAGGATGTGTTTACAGTAAAGCAGGAGCATTTTCCCTTCACTAGATCTCCTTAACTTCAAGGTTACAGCCATGTGAATCCACCATCTCTGTGCCATCGCCATGTGCCAATCTGTCTGGCTCAGCTCCACTTGAATCGACACCTTCATCTCTAATAGGCTCTGTGCTTTTGTAGTGTGTTACTCTCTGCCTTTTGCTGCTTTGTCCTAACAAAAGCAGCAGGTTTAAAGATGTTAAAAGCTAATCTTTCTAACGGCTCACACAGGCTGATTTTAATAGGCCTGCTAGCCAGAAAATACACGCTTCAGTGACTGTTTCTGCTCTGATTTATACTTCTAAGCCAGTTCATGAGGGGGCGCGCATTTGAGCTACTGTGATGCCTTAAACGCATTGAATTAATAGAAAGTGCAGCGACGCAGTTGATGCAATGATATTGACTCCTGCGCTGTATTTTTACCTTGTCATTCCTGTGATTGCTTGCTTGCAGAATAATGTGTGCATTCAAATCGTATGTCAAAGAAAACACTTGAAACTTAAAAGTTGCTCACCAGGCCATTTGGTTTAATTGTTATGCATGTAGGCCACCAGTCTACAATTGGCAGCAAACGTTCTTTCACAAGAACAACCGTGCAAACGCTTTTGTTTTTTCGAGGATCAGTAGCGCAAAGTGTGTACTTTACCTAAATCAAGCAATGTACTCTGAGTACTGAGCGCAGATCCCAGGAACCGTTTGTACGTAGACTTTTTGGGTAATTAGATTTGAGTATTCTTTGTCAGATAAACAATTACTGGGGATTCTGTCACACTACACTCACTGGCCAGTTCATTAGTTACACCTTGCTAGTACAGGGTTGGACCCCATTTTGCCTTCAGAACTGCCTTCATTCGTCATGGCATACTTTCTACAAAGTGCGGGAAAAATTCCTCAGAAATTTTGGTCCATATGGCATGACGCAGTTGGGGCAGATTTGTCGACTGCACATCCATGATGCAAATCTCCCACCACATCCCAAAGGTTCTCTAATGGATTGAGAACTGGTGGAGGCCATTGGAGTATGGTGAACTCATTGTCACGTTCAAGAAACCAGTTTGAGATGATGTGAGCTTTGTGACATGTTGCATTATCCTGCTGGAAGTAGCCGTCAGAAGATGTCTACACTGTGGTCATAATGGGATAGACATGGTCAGCGACAATACTCAGGCTGTCGTGTTTAAACAATGCTCAGTTGGTACTAAGGGGCCCAAAGGGCACCAAAATAAGGTCCCCCACACCATTACACCACCACCAGTAGCCTGAACCGTTGATGCAAGTCCGATTTTGGTGAGCCTGTGCGAATTGTAGCCTCCATTTCCTGTTCTTAGCTTACCGGAATGGCACCCGGTGTGGTCTTCTGCTGCTGTAGCCCATCTGCTTCAAGGTTTGACATGTTGTACATTCAGAGATTGTATTCTGCATACCTTGGTTGTAACCAATGGTTATTTGAGTTACTGATTCCTTTCTGTCAATTCTCCTCTGACATCAACAAGGCATTTTCGTTCACACACAACTGCCGCTAACTGGAAATTTTCTCTTTTACGGACCATTCTCCGTAAACCTTAGAGATGGTTGTGCGTGAAAATTCCAGTAGATCAGCAGTTTCTGAAATACTCAGACCAGCCTGTTTGGCACCAACAACCATGCCATGTTCAAAGTCACTTGAGGTCACATTCAAGTTGTCTTGACCACTGTCATGTGATTGGCTGATTAGCTATTTGTGTTAACAAGCAATTGAACAGGTGTACCTAATAAAGTGGCCAGTGAGTGTATATAGCCATATATTGCTTAGCCCACCACTACATAATATGACCGCATAGCACGCGGTAAATATTCGCTTTGTTCTTTGTACTTATTGGCCACTATTATTCTAGTAGCAACCTTGGAATCTGAATATGTATGCTGAGTATGTTTATGCTTTTTAGGTTGTTCGCTCTCTTTTCTGTATATTGGGTTTTTTCTGCATATTTGCAGCTTATTACCAAACCCTAGGTTTAAGCAGCCCCACTTGCCATACATGTGCCTTTTTAATGGTGTCCAGAGAAGGCTTTAAATTCCATGAGAGTCTCATTGGATTAAAAATGCATAATAGAGCAGTCAGACATAAGAAAAAATAGGCATCATTTATGAAGGTGCTAATGAAAACTGTGCAATTACAATAACTAAAGTAGATAATGAGAAACAGCCAATGAAAGCCGGCCAAACCTCCCAAGAAATGTAAATATATTAATAATAAAAAAAAAATAAAATGAAAGAATTAAACTGGTGGCCCTTTAAAGTCTGAAACTGGTTAGCAAAGATAAGGAAAAGGCAGAAGTTTTAAGTAATGTTCTTGCTGCTGTGTATATCAATGAAGACCCAGTGCCCGCAGGTTTGCAAAGTACTGCTACAAAAAACTTGTAGAAGTCATGTGACTGGCTGACATAGGACAAGATTGTTAAACTGCTAAATGAAGTTAAAATGGATAAAGCTCCACGGCCCGGCTACTTAGGGTACTGAGCAAAGAAATAGGTAGACAATTGCATCATGGTATGGTGCCAAAAGACTGGCGGAAAGCAGAAGTGGTATTTTCAAAATAGGGATCAAAATCTTTGCCAAGGAACTACAGACCCGTGAGCCTGCCAAGGGATAATATTTAGGAATACCTTTCATCCAATAACATCATTTGTAAGGGTCAACCATGTTTTATTGAGGATTGATTGTCTCAGGCTAATTTAATTGGATTATATGAAGAGGTTAGGAAAAATATAGATACAAAGTTGTTAATGGAAAATTCTCTGAATGGACAAAAATAGTAAGTGGGGTTTCTCGGGGTTCTGTCCTAGGTTTACTGTTTAATATAATTATTAATAGTGTTCGAGTGGGTATTGAAAGCCCTGTGTCAGTGTTTGTAGAGGACACAAACTTAGTTAAGATGATACTGTCTGAGTTAGATGTTATTTCCCTGCAAGTATGTTTGATCAAATTGGAGGACTCTTGACATACTCTGTTATGCATTTTTGTTCCTTTGGGAAAAGAAATGCATAAATTGTACCTTAAATGCGTTTTAGCGAAATTATTAAATGAGAAGGACTGGGGAAGATGTAGAAAAAGAGGCATTGACTCACAAGAGGAAGAGGTAAGACCCCCACCATGAATATGCAGTGCATGTCTGGGCGCGTGTTCTTACGAAGGACTTTATGGTGCTTGAAAAAGTTAAGAGGGATGGAACAACTTGGTTATGAAGAAAGGTTAGAGAAGTTGAATTTGTTTAAATTAGAAAAAAGCCGTCTTAGGGATATGACAACATTTTACCAATATATAGAAGAACAAAACCCAGCCGTTCTATGATGCCCTATTCGTTAACAGGACTGTGTAAAGAACACAGAGAGGTAGTAATCCATTCAGGTTCCAGATAAGAATTTCCACTTAAAGCAGCGTAAAGGGTTCTTTACCGTAAGTAGAATTCACTACCCAGGGATGCTGTGCTAGGTGATTGTTTATCCTGTTTGAGGCGCAATTGGCTACGTTTCAATGTGGGTATTTTTTTTGCCTTGTGAATCAACAGCAAGGTTGAAATATATGGATCTTTTTTTCAACCTGTTACTATTTTGCTCAGATGTATCCTCTGCGTTGCACACTATGTAAAATAAATTGGTTGAAAGGTATAAAGTATGCAAGCTAAATACTAATTGGAACAAAAGCATTTCCAGTATAATTCAGTGAAGCGTGACACTGATGTATCATCTACACACCAAACTAATTCAATGCAATGCTTGCTGATACTGATGTTAAAGGATTTTAAAGGCGTAAGTTGAGGTCTTAATTGCAGTGAGTTATACCACTAGATTTCCCATTCTTTACTTTGCTTTAGGAAGAGCCAAACTCATTGCATGTGTTCTGCAGGAAGGGCAAAGTTGGACCTGCATAATGTATTCAAAGCACTTGAATATTTTGGAATTCTTCATAGGTTTTTTTTTCCTGTGCTTTATGCAAAATCCTATTTTTTTTTGCGCAGGACAAACCACCCACAGGTGACTGTTCAAGTAGATTAAAAAATCTGTTGTTCTTAATTTCTATAGTACCATTCTATTCCAGAGTGCTATATATATATATATATATATATATATATATATTAAAAATGAATGAGTACAAACTTTGGCCCCACAGAATCATTACTGCAACCTTTATCAAGGCAAATTGTTTAATTTAGAGCAATTACTATGGAAACCAATGTATTAATTCTGACAAATTTGCAGGTGATGAAGACATCTAGCCACTTCTCTCTTGCAGTTCTATCCAAATTGTATTTTAGAAGAAATCCAGTTCTTTAAGTGAACGCAATACACTAACAAGTATTCTTTCTTTACTGACAGATGCTCCCATTGAGATGTTGGCAAACCGCGAAATCATCACCGTTTCGAGTGTTAAAACGCTATTTTGTATCTCAAAAGGCAAAGCCGGTGCTCACGCTTTTTACAAAGGTAATTCCATAAATAAAGCCGCAACTCTTTGTGGCACGTGTGCGGTTGGTTCAATGTATGAAACACTGTGTTGTCTAAATGTTTAGAAACACAACAGCAACATAAATGTACCAAACAGGAGAATAATATATTTTAGTAACATCATACTTATTGATACTTTAATAAAATGGGAGACTAATGCAGTGCAATAGCCACAGCGAAGATTATGGAATGTGGCCCAGTTTTGCCAGATGCCAAGATACCAAGTATAAAAAAGACCATGACCTGCCATTTTTTAAGTGGTTTTATCATGTCTGGAACAGAAGTATATTTAAAGGCTGGTAATTCTGTTAATATGTACATTCATTATTCAGTATCATTACTCTGCAAGTGTGGTTTCAGGCATTGTGCTTATTTTATGTTTGCAGGTCATTAAGAATCGGCCCAGTATCATATGATTTGTCTTTTACGTTCGATAAAAGGGGAATTCTAGCCGTCATATGCACTTTGGTCCCTTTAAATTTATGTGGTGTCCCCAACGCAAATGCATCTACTCCGCTTTATGCTGTAGAAAGTACTTTCATGTGTGTTCACTGTTGGACCCTGGAGTATCCCTTTAAACCTTAAATTTAGTTTCATTTGTAGGCCACAACATAAAACCATAATGCATATGTATAACATATATACTCTATTGCTCTCATTAGGGGAATGCCTGTGATACCCATTGTACAGCGCTACGGAATTTGATGGTGCTATATAAAACAATAAATAAATCATAATAATTAGTATGCGTTAACTGTAGTTAATCAGAGAATGTTTATTTTATTCAGTAAAGCACAAACTTTTGTAACATTTTGTACACTTGTCATATATCTACACATAACAACCTGGCCCTCCATTTGTAGGCATTCTAATCTTCCAGTGACTTATAACTATAATGGGCCGTAATCAGTTGGAAACAAATCCGCTTCGTTTCTGTCTGAGATTGAATTTTAAATAAGCAGAAGAGAATTGGCAGGGTGTGATAACGTGGTATTAGATGAGAAATGGAGTTTGCTATGCTGGCAATCTCTTTATACATCTATGAATATTTGTTTTTGTTCTAAAACACTTTAAATCTCTGGATGATAAACGCAGTACTACAAAATGTTATCAAGTTTCAGCGATCAAATGCTCACATGTTTTCAGGGAAACAAGGCCCAAAAAATAATGGACTGGGACAAATGTTCAATCTCTTAAAGCAAAATGATATTCCAAAGATCATCTAGAGTACTGATACTAGTACTGATTCCTGCTGCAACAACAGCCTACCTTTATGAAAGATAGACGAGAGATTAGGGAGCAGCATACTAGAGTATAGCTGATCATTCATGGTATAGCCCAGCCCCAGTGCTCTGGATGCATTGGCCAGCTTTTTCACCTTCAACTCTGAGGCAGCATCAAATGAAGGATACATAAGGGATGCAACAGCAAGGCATGAGTGGGAATACTAATCTCAGCAAGGATTTCCTAAATAAAGTAACTGGAGGGTTACTGGTAAGTCAGAACATATCTGCTGTGCAGCCTTACACGGCTGATGTAGTGAATCTATGGCACCTCTATGTAGTGAAACATATTAGGAATTAGTATAGTTAGATGGTTTGAAAAGTGGTCCATTTGCCTTAAGCCAGTGGACGGTTGATTCACCATTCCATTGAATGTTATGGTGAGGACACCACCTTTCAAGCTTTGCACTAGAAGCTTTTTATATTCATAACCACAAATGTCCATCATAACAAGCACCTGGAGAGCTCACAATGTCCAGGCAATATTTCTAATTTGGCCTGGCCATACATCTGTGCCACCCCTTTGACTCTCTTGGCTGCTGCTTTGAGCTCCTGACTCGTATCCAAAATGAAGTTCCCCAAAAAGTTTTTTTGGGGGCGGGTCAAAGGATTAGCTTGTTTTCTTGGGGTTTTTTTCCCATGGAATCCGTGAATGTGAAAAAATGTCATATATAAGTGTCTATAGTATATATGTCTACAGCAGCTTGGCAAAATCGTTGAGAACTGTTGATATGTTAGGGGACAAGGTACATTGTTTTAACTAAAAATCTTAAATTTTTTTTAGTAGTGTCCATTGTCCGTTTGCTGTTGCTGTTTGAACATGCTGTTTGTGTTCCAGTGATACATCTCTGTGTGATTAAAAGCGACATACAACAGTCATAGTAAAAGTTGTTTGTGCCTTTACAAAAATAACTTTTTTTAAATTGCAGAATCCATGTCCACTTTGCGATGAAGCTAAAGAAACACTTTTACCTTATATGAACAGGGTAAAGTATTAATATAGTCTATTCTATGTAATTTGTCTGTTGCAACTAACTCCTCCTTGGCTGTAAGGTATCTATCTATTCATCTGTCTTCACATGTGTATTCTGATGCATTATATAGAGCCATCCATGCGTGTCATTAATACTCTGGATTTCATTGCTGAATGACATCTCCAAGGACAATGTCTTTTAACCAGACAATGAGCCATTCCAGTCAACCATATGTATTTGTAACATGAAATTATAAAGTACTTATATCCAATAGGTTTTCGGGGTGATTTATAAAAATGCGGCTGGATCAGAAATTAGATTACTGCTTTATTTATTTCGTTGTTACAAAACGCTCTGAAAAGCCGCAGTCATGTGCCTAATCACAGAGGGTTTTACTTCTACCCCATCCCCTAATGATGACGAATTAGTCAAGTCATGTATCTTATTAACACAAGCAAAATGTTCACGTGCAGGAGCAACAGTTGGTCATACGGAGCTGGTCTACTCCCTATGTTATTTCAGATTCCATGAACATGTTGTCATCTGCAATCATGGGTAAACAAGGGAGAGGTGTTCTTACAAAATAAGATTTAAAAAAATTCATTTCAGAACAGGTGGTAATCCAAGGCGACAAGCTCTTTGTGGCATGGTTTATGTTTTCTTTAATGAATGGTTTAATAGAGCGCTTTTGGAATTTGGTAATACTGAACCTGATAACTGAAAACAAATTGCTTTCCAGACACATTTCCTAATATTCCCTAATCATATTTAGTTCTTATTGCAGACACTTTGTTTAGGATTCTGGGATGGTTCAAATTTCTGTGACTAAGTCATATTTTTCATGCAGTTGTAAACCGTGAGAGTAATGCGATGCTTTAATGGAATCTCTGAGGTCACAGTGAATTAATGATAATGATTTGGTAAGTTTGTGTATGAGTCACAAAGAGCAGCTATGGTTACTAAGGTTATCTTTGCTTTAAGAAATCGGCTACAAAGTAATCTAAATGTATCCCTTTCTGTTGGAACTAAGGTTTGTACTTAAAGGGTCAGTCATGCCCTCTTTTACACTGTTTGCTTTGCAGATGGCTACTTTTCAGCTAAACAAGCAGTGTTTCACTCACTTTACTAAGCAGCTGCTTCCTCTTTCTTCTGGTTGACCACATTGAGTATTTGCTGAAAATGTGAAAAAAGGACAAACGATCCTTTAAACATAAATAATCATTAAAATTTACCATGGTGCCTTTTTACCCTTTTGAGGAACGTACTGGTTTTACGTTTTTGTGCCCTTCATGACAATGGGCTATTTTAATATTTCTGTGGTGGTTGTGTTTAGCTGTAATTTTCTTCTATCTCAGTGTACCCACACAAGTTCTATATCTGGATTTTTTTTTCAGGACAAGAAGAGTTTTCATATAGATACCATTATTTTAAACATTATTTTTTTTTGCAAGTTATAGGACAATAAGTACAAAGAGCATATTGCTTTTCAAATCTGGTCGTCATGGTTAAAAGCCCTTCTTTGCCAGTGAATATGCCAAGTAAGATGCTTGGATGGTGCTGATGTAGCAGCAACACCCTCTGAGTCACTGAAGCGCTCATTGCTTGCTTGTGAAGCTCTTGCCAGAAGAAAGGCAGTGCCATAGTGTAAGACGGCATATCTTTCAAATACGATGGCGTAATGCTGCTGAAAGGAGCAATCGCCTACTTAACTCACACAGTGTTGCTAAAATGCATTGTTATTCCTTTCCAAGGCTCTTCGTCGGCAGCACACCAGCATAGTAGAAACACGTGTCTTTCTATAGGGCGAATGTGTTCACACGGCGCCCCTATATTTTTTTTTCTTATTGATCACTTTCTAAGCTTATTTAATCGCGTGATGTGGCAGGGACGTCGATTGTCATTGACTGTTTTTCTGTGACATGTCTGGCATGGCAATTGCCATTAAGAGGTTAATAGATATTAGTTAAGGCATATTACTCGAACTTTGTGAAGACTTGTGCTTAGCAGAGCTTGCAGTCAGTTAAAGATGCTGTTCCACTCAATACATGTATTGCGCTCTCTAGTAGGTTAGGCAAATAAACTTTAGCAGTTCTGACATTTTATTCCTTAAACTGAAAAAACACAGGAGCTTTTCCAGTTACTATGGCAATGCCTATTAGTATCCTTTGTGCCGTGTGACAATAAAGCCTTTCCGGCAATAAGCAGAAAAAGGGCCAGATATATTGCTAGCAAATTTATTTTTGCCTATGTGTCTTAACAGCACAGAGGTGTAAGTACCTGCTGTGCTGCGGGGTGACTTGTTAGGTGTATCTACAAAACCGCTAAATACTTTAATTATTTTATTACCTGAGATCAGCAGCACCTTTTATTTTGCAAATCTGCTAACTAGTATGAAAGTACATTTAAATGTTCACAATATAAAACCAATATGTGTTCAAGATTGATTCTTGGTAACACTAGCTTTGTCTACATTGTTTATAAGACCATAGGGTATAGTCCCACCTCTGCTTCCTAAGTGCGGGTCCAACATGGAAGTCTCTCCTGCATATTAAGCTCTAATTAAGGTAATGTTGATGACATTTTTATGGACTAGTAAAGCTACTGATATATTACTATATTGTGTCCAAGATAAAATGGGACATGAATATAAATAGCAAATTAATGCACAAAAAGTTAAACAAATCTCAGGCCGCTGTCTGTCTAAATTTGTCTATTTTAATGGTGGCCACCAATTGTTCCCCTGGATACTGCATATTTTTCCACAAAACAGTGATTTGGGTTTACTGTGCCTGTAATTCCACTGTTATAGATTTAGTAAGTTTGGACTTGGCCATCTTCACAAATAGAAACACCTCCATGCTTTTCTTCCATAATATGTTATGTGCCTTTACCATAAGATGTCTCTGCTTTGGTTCATCAGGGAATCAATACACTAAATTTTTATGTAATAATGTAAAGAGCTAATATTAAATATTGCCAATAACCTACATATAAACTCCACCTCTCTGAAAGATGTTACCAATAGTCATTTGCTGTATGTGGTTTAGCAGTAGAGTAATTCTTGCCTGTTTACGGTTCACATTTAGTCTTAATCCAACAAACAATTAATCAAGGTGTGTAAAAGAGAATTAGCTCATCTGTATTGATCACCATCTGGAGCATGTTAGGAGGATGGCTAATGTGTCATATGCTGCTTGTGTGTGTTATTAACCACTAAAATGGTTCAGCTACATAGACCCAGTATAATGGATTTTCTTAGTCGTTAAACCATCTCAATGACTGACTACCTAGCTGTACAATGGGTATGTAATGAGTTTTAGCTTAAAAGAAAGGCGCTGAAGTGAGTAATGCAACTTCTTTTCAACCTCATTACACAGTGGAACAGGCCAAGGATGGTCACATCTGGTGGGACATGTACCTCTCGGGTAAATCACCTGACTTTCCTATGATAGAAAGTGCAGGAGGAGTGTACCACAAACGCACTGTAGCTGTCATATCTAGTAGTCATGGTACTACACTGTGTTAAGTACCATGAATTTCTGCTGATGTAGACAACACAAAACTCATATCATTGCTGGGACTACAGACAAGTGACGCTCACTTCTTTAAAAATGGCTGCTGTCATGACAGCAACCCATTGGTCAGGGGTATACCTAGAGTATTTGGCACCCGGAGAGGATCCTGTATGTGGCACCCCCCCAGACACACAACAATTAATGTTGGCAAGAATATTTATTTCACAAATTTTTAACTGGAAAAAATTGAAATCTGGACAAATGAATTAAATTATTAAAATAAATAACATTTACTGAACAGATATGGTACAGCGTAATTCTCACCACTATACTCTGAGCCAGACTGTGACAGTAGAGCAGCATAACCCCTATTACTATACACTAAGGCAGACATTGACATGGTAGGCCTCTGCCCCTAAAACAGCCTCCCTGTGCCATCCGCTGCCCCTTTAGCAGCCTGCCTGTGCAACCACTTCCCCTGAAACGGCCAGCCTGGGCCAAGTCTGCCCCCCAGAAACGACCAGCCTGGGCCAAGTCTGCCCCCTGAAACAGCCTGTCTGGGCCAAGTCTGCCCCCCTGAAACAGCCTGTCTGGTCCAAGTCTGCCCCTGAAAAAGCCTGCCTGGGCCAAGTCTGCCCCTGAAACAGCCTGCCTGGGCCAAGTCTGCCCCCCTGAAACAGCCTGCCTGGGCCAAGTCTGCCCCCTCAAACAGCTTGCCTGTCACCCTTCCCCAACACCCTGCCTCGCCCCCTTTAGATACGCTACTGCCATTGGGGGAAATGGGTGTCAAGAATTTATTAAATAGAGATTAGTATATTCAAATGGGTTAAACTTTTCTTGAAAAACGTGTAAAGGCTATAAAATAGTGGTGTTATATTATGTTCCTCTTTAAATCTCCAGTAAAAAAATTAGCATGACATTAAAGTGATTTCACACCGACATAGATCCTAAACGCTAACGTACTGAATTTTTGCAGACACACACATGGTCAGGGAGACATAACAAAAATTCTGAGGAAGCTTTTATTTATTTCAATAAAATAGAACTGTATGAAGTCATTTTCTGCAATATATTATATAACGCTAATAACCATGCTTGGGAGATTTGATCTACAAAGTAATCTAAGCTCATATCTGTTCTAAAATTACCAAGAAGATAGATGGCAAGCAGTAGAATGTACGAGAACAGTTTACTTGATAAGTATACATATTTCAGCTTCATCTAGACCATGAAGCAAAGTAAGGTTAATCTGTGGCACTGTTATCTACTGATCTGTGATTTATGACTAAAGAATAAGCACGTCAAGGATTATCACACATTTTAGCAAATATAAAACAAGAAGGATAATTCTTTTTTTTCTAAATCTTGAAAATCCAAGGATTTTCTCTATCTTTGTCCTACCATCATCCTCCTTTTTAGTTTGGGGGTGGTAGATAAATGGAACAGCCTTCAAAAGTGGTAGCAGCTAATAGAGTAAGTGGATTTAAACATGCAAAAAGCTATCCTGAATGTTACACCAGACCAAGGACTGATTAAGGTTAAGGTTCGAGTCTTTACAACAGGAAATATGGGAAAGCAAGATGTACCAAATGGTTCTTATCTGTCATCAAATTCTGTTTCAATTAATTAGACTAATATACAAGGACATTGGCGCAGAATGACCAGATGCCAAAAGGAAAAGCAAATGTGGCCTTTTAGCCCCCAAACACTATGCATGGTATCACTGTACCCAGGAGATTTTGCCGGACACACATTGAATTGCTTTGCAGTGACACAGGCTGTAAATTCATACCTAAAATACAATTTTTGTGGAAAAAACACTATAAATTACTACCACAAAGTTTGACAAAGGCTGGTAGTAAAATGAGTGCATGGAAAGTGTTACAATACCAGCATTTGAAATACTTTGGGGTGTCTAGTTTTCAAAAATATATGGTTTGGTCGAGGTGAATTGAACTTCAAAAATTGGACATGGCTGCATGATGAACAGATTTGAAAACCAATGTTTTTGAAATAGCAATAAGCTCATTGTACTTTTTGCCCTATAACTTGCAAAAAATGATATGTTTAATATAATGGTATCTATATGAAAGCCCTTGTCCTGAAAAAAAAGAGATATAGAACACAGTTTTGAAATAGCAAAATGCTATGTGTACTTAGTGCCTTATAACTTGAAGAAAAAAAAAAAACAAGCGAACATTGGGTATTTCTAATTTCATTAGCTTTTGTAGATAAACGTGAGAACAAAAGCTTTTTTAAAGAAAAATTAGATATGATAACCAAATGGTATCTAAAGAAAGGCCCTTCTTGTTACAATATAAAACTTGTGTGGGTACACTAAACAAGCGAGAAGAAAACTACAGCTAAACATGAGCACTGCAAAAATATTAACAGCCTTGGTCATGAAGGGTACAAAAAGAATAAAACAGCCTGGTCCTTATGTGGTTCATTTATTAGATATCAGTACCACAGTGGGGTTCCTTTGGTATCAAACTGATTTGAGATTGCCCTATATTTTAATGGCTGGCTGTCCATCAAACCTATAGTCTCACGTCAACAGTACTAGAAACCTTTCAGCTTGATACCCTGACATAGACTGACTTCTTTGGGTCATCCTAGGCCCATGATTTATGTCCTACTTGGGATCTGAACCTCATGCTAAAGCAGTTGACTTTAACACAAGTTGAACTTCTCCATTTTACTTCTCTTCGCTTGCTCACTCTAAAGACCTCCCTGTTAAGGGTTACTTCTTTTGACAGATATTCACCGTTTTGTTTTGCTTTTTGGCTTGACATGCTACATGAACTTTTTGATTTGGCCAAAATACAAAACTAAAACCTGGAAATGTGTTCTTTTTTGTTAAATATGGCAGCATTTCAAAGGAAACTAAAAACTCTTAGCTGAAGAAGAGTCAGGTTATGGCTTTTTATGCATCTCTCCATTGTTGTGTTCTTGGAATGCTAAATGAAATATTTAGGAACTCTGTACTTTCTATGTATAGCTACTCATGTTCTTATGCATTATGGAACATTTAAAAGCGTTTCGCATCTCACTTTACATTTGAGTTGTCTAGCTACAGAAAGTTCAAACTTGGTGGAAGAATATTTCTGACCTTCGTGTAACTCTCTTCCCCCTCAATTGGGAATCATTGTAATCATTTGTATTGTGGGGAGAAATAAGGGACTTTTCAGAACCAGAAAAATGTATGGTATGTAAATGTTTATGGTACACATTTTAAATTATGGGTTCACTGCTCCAAAAACTTGAACATGATTTATAGAGTCGCTGACAGTTGGCTGATATGAGAACATTTTGTGAAATGTATTACAACTACTTCACTATGCCAATGGGCCAAATAAACTACTAGAACTACAGACTACTCACAAAAAAATCACCAATCCTAGAATGTCGACAACAAATGCAGATTACCTAATGAACGGTTTGCTATTTGAGCACATTTTGTTATGACTATTTTAACACCATTGGCACCCTGGGCAAGTCTCTGGTTGTGTGTCCCTTTCCCCCCACTCACATCCCACTCTGTCGTGCACCAACTCCAGCAACCACATTCGGGACCCTTCTTACTCTGTGGGGGGGATATGAAGTGCTAGATGTTAATACAGTAAAGACATTTAAGAAAGCATGGGATAGGCATAAGGCCAAGCTAGATATAAGATAAGGTCAGGTGCTAAGGAAATTACTCAGAGATTGGGCAAACTGTATGGGCCTAATGGTTCTTATCTGCCGTCACTTTCTATGCTTCTGTGCTCCTTAACTTGCATTTTTTTTCCTGCGCTAAACACAATCCCATGTCTTTGATAGATTCATATTTTTCTGTTTTAGTTTGTTTTAGAGCAAGTTGACATAACTCTTCCAGAGAACGCAGCCTGGTATGAAAGATATAAAAACGACATTCCAGTTTTTCATCTTAATGGGCAGTTTCTTATGATGCACAGAGTAAACGTGAAGAAGCTAGAAAGGAATCTTCAGAAATTGGAAAATGAATATGGAACACTCTGATGGATTAAGTGAAGCTATGTTCTATGTAAAATAAAGAATCAAATCTTTCATGATTCTCGTTGGTTTATATACACACTGTAACTAGTAACTAAATAGCAGGAAAGCGATCTTTGAAATCATCCTAGTTTTGCATTTCACTGAATTCTGTTTAATTTAGTTCTGGTGCTAGGAATCCCTTAGTCGTAGAAAGAAGGTTGTGGTTTTCCCCCATTATTTTATGAGCCCCTCTTAAAATTATGATTTATTTACCCCAATATCCCACTCATGCAATTGATATATGGCCTGCCCAACGTAAAGGTTGGCTGACTAGATTTTGAAACAATAGAATTATGTCTCTAATTTTTATTATTTAAGTTTTAGTCACGCATTTTAGAAAATGTGCTTATCATGGCTGCCACATTCAAAGAGTCCCATTGCTCGTCTTTCATACACTATAAATTCCACCTACTGTCATGTAAACAGATTGACCTTTAGCTGATATGATTTAATATTTCATCTCTGAGGTATCTACCAGGCATTTAATCTGAACATTAAATATGTGTTACTTTGGAATATGTTGGTTTAAATCTATATGTAAATGTTTAAATTTTAACCCATTAATGGCCTCAGGATGTAGTATTACATACTAAATCATCCATTCTACCCTTAGTACACCTCCTTGCTACCTTACACCTTGAACATTTCCCCGCTGGTACTAGGGAAAACTACCAAGAATTTTCCATTGGTGCTCAAGTCTACTTTGTACTTCTCCCACTAGAAATACAAAAATCCAAAAGTTTTAAAATAAATAACAAAACCTAGGCTAGTATGTGTGGGAACTTTTTGCTCCCTTCCAAAACATTAAAAAAAAAATATTCATGCTGAACATATTTTTTTTTAATAGGGGGCACCTAACCTATAGAAAGAAATTGATAGTAAAATTGGAAAAAAAAGTTTTTTAAAATATATAAATACTGAATTAAATGTATAAAATGGCTTTAAAAAGTCCTATCTGGCCTTGGAAAAAATATATACTAAACATGAAAAAAGGAATCCTGAATGAACAAACATTTTAGAAATGGCTAAAAAAAAGGTTCTGGTCAGTAGGAAACCCCTGGTCATGAATGGGATAAGGATATTCTTTTCATTACTTCAATAGACACCATATTTACCCTGGAATCCCTGGTTTTACATCATCCATTCATTCTGTAATGTGCTCTGGAGAAGACAGGGTAGTGCAATGGATAGTGTGCAAAATATGTTTCCTGACTCTTAGGCTTGGTTCATATTCTGGGACATTTTGTGATTTGAGAACAATATGGGGAGGGGCTTCCAAAAAAAGGGAGTTCTCTGACACCTTCTGGACTAACCTCTCACCTACAGCAGCAGGTTAAGGAACAGTTCCACACTTGGTGCTCCACTGCAGGACCACCAACAGCAGCAGCACTGCAGCAATGGATACACACACATCCAGCAGCAAGCTATGGGACTCAATTTCTCAAAAAATTGGACCACTTTGTTTAATTGATCCCTAAGAGTAAAGAAGGTTATATGGCAGAAGTAGCAGGGCACAGGGAGTAGGTTGACACTGGCACATATCCAGCCCCACTGAACAGGACACTGAATTTTCCCTAAAATTAGAAAAACATTTATCACTCAGAGGGCATTGAGGCACAGGACAGGCCAGGCACCGGCAGACACACATCCTATTACCCATATTAGAAAAAATAAAAATTGATTCCTAAGAGCAAGGAAGGTGAGAGAGAAGCAGCAGTAGTAGTAGGACTGGGCCTTGGCAAGCAACCACTGGTAGATGACCCTTGCAGACCATGCAGACCCTTGAAGCAGAACTGAATTTCCTCAATATTACATATTATACATACACTATGAAAACAAAAAATGTTTAGGTATGTCCCCTTCAGCATGTGGACAGAAGGAAATGGCTCCAAAGGGGGACAACTTGATATATGTTTATGTATTTGAATGTGATTTCCCTGTTGGTGTAATGGTCAGATGTCCCAATGTAGTGTATTATCATGCCTGGTTTTGTCACCGATATTTATTTAATAATGAAAAATAATATGATATGGTAGACAGATATTAAAAAAAAAAGTAGAGGTTTGGCTAGTAGAGTAAATGGTTAACTTAAAGACAGTCACATTGTGGCCAAGGTCAGTGAAATGCCTATTTTTGTCATGAATATTTATCAAGATGAAGAATAGATAGATAATACAAAATATTTTGTTTTGCCCTAAAATAAATTGGTAAAAAATGTCTGATGCAGTCCCGGTACACTATAGCTTGTTCAATCCACCCAACACCATATTTTCCTGCACTACAATAAACTATTAATTAACTATCAGTATTGTATATGAGCAATGAGCATCAATCTCAGCCTCTGCTAAGCTGTCTCACACGCCAACTCCCATCAGTCTGTAACTGCTGCTACTGAAAAGTTAAAATTGTATATATCCAGTGCTTGTCCCTTCCCCTTGTAAATGCTGATTGGCCAGAGTGAAAAAAGTAAGGATGAACTCCCGCAGGTTTTTGGACCCATCAATCACAGCCATAACCGTTAATTAAGAGACCACCTCTTTTTTTGTTTCGACTGCTTCTACCAATATCACACAGTCCCTTCCCATTTTACTTCACCAAGGAGCGCCAAAGTGGCTTGTAATGGCGGCGGCTACACATGGCAACGAATGGACGTATCCTAAAGAAATTTTAGCACTTTTGCAATTTATTTTCACCAATTTCATCAGGAATCTCCCTCATTTTCAGAGATTTGAACGAATGCAAGAAACAAGCTATTTTTGTAAAAAAAAAACCAAAATAAGTTTGTACAAACCTGAATGCACAAGTCTTTACTTTTTAATAATGGGAGTTATGCTGTATCATTGTCAGTGTCTCGCTTGCTAGATAATGGTGTGCATTATACTGTACCACTGGCTCAATATTGATGGGAGTTATGCAGTACAACAATCAGGTTCTGACTCAATATACAGTAATGGGATTTATGCTGCATCATATGTATGTCTGGCTAACTATATGCTGTGTGCACCTTACTCATGCCTTGACCAGCACAGAATGTGAATACATGACTGGATTTGGGAAAATTAGTTTTACACTTCTAATATCATTAATTTCCTTGCTATTCATCAACTCTCCTTAAAATCTGTAAGAATATAGTGTATGAAGGGGGGATTGTCTGTTCTTGCCTCTGGTGCAAAAGGAGCTAGCTATGACTCAGACTGATATATAACAAGCACTAAGTCATGTTGCCTATGAACTTCAGCTGGCAACTTTTTATGATGTGCGGAGAAATTAAATACAAATAGTTACCCCCATCTTTCTTTATCTAGAGATTCTGTATAGACATTTTTATCCAACAGGTATAAAAATGATCACTGTTTTAACCACCTACACCACAAAGGTCAAGCCAGAAAGTGGTAGCTGTTTTAAATAGTATTTGCTCTGTGTGTCCTCTGGATGCCCTCTGGAGGGCTGTAACTCTTATGTGTCCACAGACAAGTCTTTCATTAGTATAAGACGGTAGAGATTATTCTAGTACCTGTTTTATATTTAATTATTGTGTTATTGCAGGATCTTGAACAATTCTTTACCAAATAAATTGCTATCATGACATTTATACTATACTAAATATCCAGACTATCCGAATTGTAGTATTCTCATGACATCTTATCTATTGGTAATCAATATTTCATGCTAATCCTCCCTGTGCTAAGTAACCCTTTTTTGAGAGAGATCTGATTTCAAACCCTTACACTTAGGGTGAAATCTATGAACGAGATGTAGCATTTCCCAGTGCTAAATGATGCCTTTTGAATTAATGTTGCTCAATAATTCCTTTAACAATTAATTTCTGTGTGTTTTTCTAGCTAGACTCATATCTCATATCATTGCTATTATGCATCAAGAAATATAAATATCCTAACAATGAAGCACCAAAGAGTGAGTGGAGGCTTGCTAAGAGTTCTGACCCGAAAGAAAAACTATATTTCCTTATCATACCCATAGATGGGATCGGAAGGAATGGATCTTCTATCTCTTGAGGTTAAGCTTTGTGTCTGGTGAGAATTGATAGCGGTGGAGTGGGTGTTAGTGCTCTGGTTGCATATAATTAGATACAAAATGCCTTCAAACAGCCATTAATATTACCTAGTATTAAACTTGTGCATTTGGATTTGTAGGAATTGCAAATTTAATGTAATTTGCCATTTCCGTCACTTCATATGAATCTCCAAAAGCAAGCCAGATCTAGCCCTCACGAAACAGACCAAAAAAAAGCAAACGGCTCCAAATTTTTGTCGGAAATCCGCAGGCTCATCCACATTCACTGACACTCTCATCCACATTCACTCTCTCTCACGTTCTCTGAATTTCTCCTTACCTTCTCTGCCGACCACTTCCATATCTCACCTCTTCTCCCTTGATTGGATGATCGAGGGACAGGACATCATTGGAAGCAGGGCCGGCCTTTGGGGTGTGCGACCGCACAGGGCGCCACACCCAGGGGGCGCCGCCGCGGGGTCCGCCAACTTGCGGCACCCGGCACCCCTCCAGAGACGGACAGTAATGTCCGCCGCTGGAGGAGCAGGCTCGCAAGGGAGCGGTAACGGAGGTCTTTAACAGACCTCCGGTACCGCTCCCTTGTGATCCGCACGGCAACAGCTGCTGTGCGCCGGGGTCTGTTGTCAGATCCCGGCGCACAGCACTGAAGCCGCGCCCACCGCTGTCCGTGCCCTCTGACCCGGAAGAAGACAGAAGAACCGAAGAAGAGGAAAAAGAAGCTGAAAGAAGAAAGGAAAGGTAGGAAAGCATTAAGTGAGAGTGGATGTGTGT
>VKOC01023233.1:0-18653 GCA_009364415.1 Spea multiplicata
ATATACCACTTTGCCTCCCTGATATACCACTTTGCCCTCCCTATATGCCACTCTGTTCCCCTGAAATGCCTTATAACCCATTTGCCACTCTGCCTCCCTAATATGCCTTATACCCTGCTATTTACCACTCTGCCCCCTAGATATGCCTTATTCTTCCTTATATGCCCCTTTGACTTGCCAATGCATCTCTAGACTTGTCCCCCAAACTCTAGACTCCCTGGTGTCAAATCTGAGCAGCTGGTGGATGTCTGCGGGATGTCGGGTAGCAGCAGTTGTCTGCGCGCATGACGGAGAGAGGAGGATCCAGGTCTCCTGCAGCGCTGAGGAGCATCCTCCTCTCTGGCAGCCGGTGAACGTCTGTGCAATGCGTGTAGACAACCTCCACTGCTGCTGCTGGCTGGTACTTCCGCCGAGTCTTCTAACGTGGAATAGAGGGTCATTTGACACCGGCGCTCCGTCATAGAAGCCCCAACAGAAGTGCAGTCAGCAGTGGCGGTTATCTGTGTGCGCCGTGCAGCTGTCCACCTGCTGCCAGAGAGGAGGGTACAGGTCCCCTGCAGCACTGCGAGGGATCTGGATCTTAGTCTTGAAGTCAGACCTTTATTTGAGGTCTGATTATAAGATGACCTTGAATATAAGACTAGGTGTATATTTTAGAGCATTTCCGCTGAAAAAACCTTGTCTTGTAATCGAGCAAATAATGGCAATTATGCCTTAAATTAAGGTGTAGTGTAGTTGCTTAATTTGGTCTACTGTATACAGACAACAATGTAAAATTGTGACAGTGCTTGTAGTTTTTTTTGTTTAAAAAAAAACAATATACTGTGCTAATACAGAAAATTTGTAATTGTAGTTACCAGAACATTTATGTAAGATGAATCTTGAGCCCTAGGGAAAATGTTAAATGATGCAACATATTAGAAATAAGTAAAATCATGTCTTACAAAATCAAATTCCTTCTACTTAGCTACATTGACTAATAAATGAATCAAGTACTAAAATGGCTGGAACCAACTCAAATCCAATTTCATGGAGATCCCTTGGGGCACTGCATTGCAAGGTGGAGATAGCCAGCAAACATTCCCTGAACTTATCTCTTTTTACCATTCATCATTCAGAAGTCATTAGACAATTTATGTGAACATTAATAAATAAGAACTGTAACCTGTATAGTGTTGCAGAATCATGTTTAAAATTTTTATATTTGTACCCTACTTGTTAATCATGGATTTTCATACAGGTCTTACACTCAACACTTTTTTCACCGATTGGTTTGTCTTCTCTTAGCCTTTTTCCCCTAGCATCCTTGCTATTTCCACTGCTTCACTACTTCATTTACGTACATTTTTTTTTGTTTTAGGTAAGTATTTCTGTCCAAATGTTATAACCTCACCTTAGTAAATGTATCTGTACCATCAACTAACATGATACTTCCTCACCTCTGACACATATTTTTATTGAATTCTTTTTTAACAAGAATAGATGTCTCCAGTCTCAAAACAAACCTTTATTTTGTGATTGGCAGTTGTTATTAACTGTTTTCATTGATTTTTTGGGTAACTTTCATGATTTCATTCTTTTTTATTAAACTTTTTTAGTACTTAACTTTTTTCTTATATTTGTAAAAAAAATGTTGGAAGAAAGACAAGACATTGCCTAAATAGTATAAATAACGTATCTGCTAATTGTGATCCAAATTCTGTAACCCTAGTTCCTGGTGTCTAGAAGGTATGAATGAATTATTTGCCTCCACACAGCAGACTCGTCTTTATTACACATATGACATCATCTTGGTGACATCTTTGTAAGCACACTTTTGACCTTCAGAGAAGCAGGGAAAGGATCAGCTAGCAGACATGTGCAAATGGGCCAAAAGCAATTCAGACAAACTTTTTGGTTCATTTCTGGCCCATTCGTTTTGGGAGAAAGAAAATAAGTCTCTTGCCCGCTCATCAGAAATTCAGATGAAATTTCAGAACTTTTTACTTCTTTTCTTCCATTTAGTGGGGGCCTGGCCTTGTTTATGACGATTCATTTGATTGATGCAGGAGGCAAATTTTGTTAAATTTGCAATTTGTACAAACCCAAATGCACAAATCTAACAGCTAAAAAAAGTTAGGCGCCAGGATTTTTTGCCCTACACTTACACTTTGCCCCAACACTTTGCACTGCACTTACACTTTGCCCTAGCACTTTGCACTGCACTCACACTAAGGGCCCTGCTGCTTCTCTCTTTGCCTCTCTGAATGAACTTCTCTTGCCCCCCCACTGGGAGGAGGAATGGAGCAGTCATGTGATGTGAGATGAATTCACGTAATTTCCTGCTTTTTGTGGCCAGTACAAGAGACGCTGCTCGCACAGTAAGAGCAACACACAGTTAGGCAGTCTGGTCCCTGCTGGGATTATTTTCGGCCATTTTTTTTTATTTCGGCATTTTGCCGAAAATACTATTTTCAACTGATATGTTTCGGCCACCGATATATCGTTGCATCCCTTGATGCAGCGGTTGTTGTTGCACCATGAGGCAAACTTTGTTTGACAAGCTGACAAACACCTGGACGCCATGGCGACCTGGCTCCTGAGATTTGTCGAGCCCTGGTTTATATAACTCTGAAATGTAATTTGTGTATTTATTTTGGTTTTGGAAGATTGAAGTATCCAACTTCCTAGAGATACCCACCAACTCTAACCATGTTACACAAAAGGGACTATAACATCAGAATGCAAAATTACTGCTTCACATAAATCCCTGGAACGTCCCATATAGCCTAGATGTGATAGCGGTTTGGACATTGTAGATGTCTAGCCACAATTATTAGGCATCAAAATCAGGCACTGGCCAAGACATCTAGTAGTGATGCCAAACTTTTCCAAGTGGAAAAATTAGAACAATGAAGTGAAAATCTTTTTTTTCCCCTGCATAATGCATAATTAAATGGGTAAGGAGAATTTAAAGAAATCTTGCAGACTTAACTATACATCATTGAAAAACAGAATTTGACGATAGATAAGAACCATTCGGCCCATCTAGCCTGCCCATTTTTCCTGATGTAAGAGGTTCAAACCCCTACCAGTCTTTAACACTTCCTGATACTTGCTGTCCTGCAAACCACTAACCATTTTAGTAGCTCTCCTCTGAACCCTCTACAATGTGTCGATATCCTTCTGGAGATGGGGTCTCCAGACTTGTACACATATTCTAGGTAAGGCTTGACCAGAGATCTGTTAAGTGGTATAATCACCTCCCTCTTTCTGCTACTAATGCCTTTCCCTATGTAACCCAGTATCTTGCTTGCTTTTTGAGAGGCTTCATTGAATTGTCTGCTTACCTTTAAGTCATCAGAAATAATTACTCCTAAGTCTCTCTCTTCCGTTGTTACAAAACACAGAACACTGCCACCAACACTATATTCTGCCTTGGGATTTTTATGTGCCAAGTTAAACTGCAGCTGCCACGCTCTCGACCATTCTACCCTGTTGCAGACCTTTGTAGCATCTGCAAAAAGACATATCATACTACATATTATGACCTTCTGTAATATTATTACAAAATAATCTTTGTCTTTGTCTTCATTTACTAATCTCCCTGGTCTCTTCCCCATCTACGCAGCATAGCAGGGGTTAACAGCAGCGGAAATACGTAGGTTCACCATCAGGAGTTAAAGGGGCGTGCAAGTGACTCTATTGGTTGATGGCAAATGAGGTCCCGGCAGGTGACCAATAGAGTCACTCGCACGACCCTTTAACTCCTGACGGTCCCCGCTCCAAGAGTCAAAAGTCCGTACAAGCGACTCTATTGGTCTTTTGTACAGACCTTTAACAGCCAAGTTGCGGCACCAGGATTTTAAAAGTCTGTACAACTGACTCCATTGGTCGCCGGCAGGGGGCTCGTCTGCCATCAACCAATGGCAGAGGAGCTCCCTGCCAGCGACCAATAGAGTCGCTCGTACAGACCTTGGAGCGGGGAGACCATTGGTCTCCCTAGGCCTAGTGCCACGTCAGGAGTTAAAGGGCCATACAAGCGACTCTATTGGTTGCCTGCAGGGGACCCTGCCAGCTACCAATAAAGTCGTTTTTATGGCCCTTTAACTCCTGATGGCGAACCTACAGATTTCCGCTCCTGTTAACCCCTGCGATGCTGCATAGATAACGAGAGCGGAAATACGTAGGCTCGTTGGCAGGAGCTGGAAGCTTGTGATATGACTTCATGTAATGAAGCACAGCTTCACTTCATTGCAGGAGTTCTCGTGGGAGCAATGCTTAAGGGCTGCACTGCAACAGCACAAACCTCAATCAATTTCACAGCTACTGTACATGGGCTGAAGCAAGACAATGGGCACGCTTAGTGGCCCCTATCAAACATGCATTCAAAACCAACATATTTTTTTGTATAAATACATTTAAATAGACCGAAACTATAATTTTACTACTATGGAAATGTATCCATGTGCACACTTAACTGAAAAACTTAAAATAAATTGGCATAAAGTTAAATATTTAACTAGTCTGAAAGAAACTCAAGTTCAGCATTCCCCAAATACCTAGATTTAGAGTACCTGTTGGTAGATACAAAAGAAGAAACTTTTTGACTGACAATATACATTCTGTTATATCAGGTATATTTTTCAGCTAATACAAAATGTTATTAATGTTTATCAGTGGTCCTAAGGCAAACAGTAAGAAAAGAACAGGAAAATATATATAAATATTGTAATAAAGGAAACTTTTAAGTTTTTAAGTAAGAGTAGAAATCACTTTCAATGAGAAACAAGGCTGCATTAATTTTTCGTAGATAATTATTTAATCTAAACTGCTACTGTGCAAATAAAATGAGATTGCCGGAAAAATAGTTTCTCTCTAAAAGCAGTGATTTATCTGAGACGTGACCATTGACTGCACTTATTCATGCATGTGTTGAAAGTTAATTCGGTGTCCACAACAAATGTATCTTCGGACAAAAATTGACAACCATTTGAGGATTTACTGTTGTAACTAAGCTACCATAAACTAAAGCGAATGTCTAGACAGCACAAAGCCATCATGTTTATGTTCAAGAGATCTATTACATTGCTTGGGAACATTCTATATTAAGGTACATCCTCAACTTGAGCAATAAACGGTGGGAAAGTGATATCCAACAACAGACTGTAACAGTGGTGATTTTCTGCAGAAACAATAAGATACAGTCCATTTTAGAGTTTTATATCTATAAAAATAAATGTTTAAATACATATATATATAACGGGTCATCAAACATCAAACGGGTTAAACTCTCAAACCATAGTTTTTATATTTAAGTCTTAAAAATAACTTTCCAAAAAGATCAAAATTGGAGACTCATATGGCCATAATTATGCTTAACCCATCACTACACCTAAGTAGTCCATTGTAAGTGTGTCATAACACTTAAAACTCTTCAAATACATTACTTACTCAGGGACTAAAGGCAAATTTCATAGGTTTCTCTAGGCGTTTTCCCTTTTTGATTTGATTGTATTTGAAACTCTAATATATGTTCGAGTTAGGACTCAACCCCTACCCGCAGGTGCTCATAATGGTGTCCAGAGAAACTTATTTAGGAGCGTCCACGTAAAGCAGTAATTTTGCGTAATGGTGGGCTAAGCATAATTCTTGGCATATAATGTGACTAAATCTCGCAATTGTGTTAATTTTGGAAAGATGTTTTTTAAGTAGCCTTAATTAAAACTATAGTTTTGAGGTTTTGTAAACCTGTTTGATGTCGCCTTTGGATTTTGTCTAAACTATAGCTGTGTATAACCCGATTGAAATTCGTGGGGGGGCCTTAAGAAGTAGGCAGTGCATAAACGAATGCATGCAAACTTCAAATGAACTGAAGCAATGTTGTAAATACGAGTAGTGCCAAAAATTTTCTCCACAATGATGTGGCAGACTGAATAAAGTCATATAGAAAATGTTACTCATGTTAATTGCTGTAAGGTGGTTCTCAAGCTAATTAATCTTAAGGTGTACTTAGTTTTTTCAGACAAACAGCTTTCTCCATTTTTTGTCTTTATTTTTTGTTTAACCCTTAAGATCAATGGGCAATCCTAAACCCTTTTGAAAACAATTGCATTTTGGAGCATGTACATGTACAAGAGGCTTTGTTCATTAAGGAGTTAATAAATCACAACAGTGTAATATGTCATGTATTGTTGTTATCTAAGTTTTAGACCTGCTAAGGAATGGATGATTCATGTCCTGATATTTAAAACCATATCATTCAAAGAAGGTGTGCCTTCTTTTTCACACAACTGCATATGTGTGTGTAAGTGTGTAGCAGAGTACAAAGAGCTTTATGCTTGGGTTTGGGCTACATGAGTGGTAAAATATTTGCTATTTAGCATATCACACATTTAAGTTTAGACACATTTCTGCTGACCAGTTTTATACCCTGCTATGTACCATCTGTTCATACTGCAAACAAATAATGATAATTATGCTATTACTTCACAAATCAACTAATGAAATTCAATGTATATGAAAAGATTGGAATAAATGGAAACCTATTATAATGCAACCTATTCTAATCAGAACAGATGCCTTTCAATTTGCCAATTCCAAGAAATGAAACTATCAGCATTTCAGTGCTTAAGTGATTTTACAACCATATTTACATCCCATGTTTTCCTACAAAATATAGCTAATTTATTAACTCAAAATAACATTCAATACATATAAAAAGCATATAAGAGTGACATGATCCATTGTGACATGATTGGGAGTTTAACTTCCTGATATCAGTGTTGTGGTTCAAGTTGCCCTTCTCCCTAGAGATAGCCCTTCTACACTTCTTTTCAGGAGGACTTCTTCCTCCTCAGAGGAAACTGATGATTTTAAGCTAGCAATGATATTAAGCTAGCAATGGCTACAAAATGGAAATAAGTGTCCCCCATCACAACATTCTCCTCATACTAGACCAGCATAGAGGAAAGGAAGAAATGTCCTATGCTCAGACAGGCTCCAGCACTTTATACAACAAAATATGCAGTCTCTGACACACACTATCAAGATTAGTACCAGAGGACACGGCCAATTTTGAAGAGGCTGGGAGCCAATGAGAAACAAAGCACTTAGGTGTCAGTGGAGGGACGTCAGTGGCATGTGCTTCCCTCTTTCCTGTTTGTATTGCTGGAGGAGACACAGCCTTATCCTTACTGCACCAACACTTACTCCTAATACACAAATATCACTTTGCAATGCCCTTTTGACCTATCTATCTATCTATCTACAATATATGATCTAAATATGCCAAGCAGAAAATGTGATTCGTCACTACCCAGAACACGTTTCCACTGCTCCAGAATCCAGTGCTGGCGTGCTTTACACCACTCAATCCCAAGCTTGGGTGATGTGAGGCTTGCATGCAGCTGCTTGGCCATGGATACCCATTCAAGGAAGCTTAATCTACACAGTTTTTGTGCTGATATTAATGCCAGTAGTAGATTGAAATGCTTCAGTATGGAATAAGCAGAGATTTGGCAACTTTTACACACCATCGGCCTCAGCACTTGGTGACTCCGCTCTGTGACTTTATGTTGTCTTCTGCTGAGTTCCTGCTGTTCCCAAACACTTCCACTTTCCAATAATACCACTGTTGACCATGGAATATCTAGCAGGGATGAAATTTCACAAAGGTATTGCAAAGGTGGCATCCTATGTCAGTAACACACTCAAATTCACTGAACTCTTTAGAACGACCCATTTGTTTCACAAATGTTTACAGACTGCATGGCTTGATTTTATACACCTGTGGCAGTGGGTCTGATTGAAGAATTCAATAAGGTGTGCCCCAATACTTTTGTCCATACATATAAATGTATGCATGTATATGTATGTGATGATTTAATGCATAGATGGAAAATAGCTATTCAATTAAACTAGACACACCCCGGCATGATTACTGCCAGTGTTACCGGTTTCAAACATGGCGGAATGAGAGGCAGCAACTGTAGAATAATGAGAAGCAGGAGCAGTTTGCAGTCAGTGTCATTCTAGCTGTTTTTTTACCACTTTTTCAATTTAGGCAAGCATAACATTTTCCATAACATTTTAACATTGATAACACATTTTCTCTAGGTTCACAGAGTGTGCATATTCACAATTTCCAATGCTCAATCTGTACACTCAGTAGGCTTACTTCAGTAGATTCGAAATTCACACTACTGTGTCTAACAGCATAAAACAGTTTTTCCTTTTACATCTGGAATGTTTTTCACTGTATCATTTCAATAAACATATCCCAATAATAAGTGTCCTGTGTTTCATTTACACCATTATATACACCAATTCAACATACTCATACTTAAATAGCCTTTCAGGATTGCAGAAAAGATTTAAACTAATCTGCATTACTGTTTCTTTTCCTCTTTAATGCTGCATGGCTGCTAACCACCATTTTACATATCAGCACACCACATGGCAAAATACATTCATCACTATAACTCAAAATGAGGCTTAACATCCAGAAAAGATACACTTGAAATATATATTAAAGTTGTGCATCTGTTAGTTTGAGCCTATATTTTTAATGATATAACAACGTTTGAACTCATTTTTAAGCTTTGAGAACTTGTACACCTTGCATTGCTAAATACTTGCTTTGCCTGAACATACACCATTGACGAACCATTATGAATCTCTTACATATCAGTTTTAGTTAAAATGATATTTTTTAAACAGTTATCCATACCTGTAGAATAACCTCTTAACGACAATCCATGTACATGTATGGGGTGATGATGCAATGTGTTAGTGAAAATTCCCGTACATGTACATGGGGTGAGGGGCATTCCAGGCTGCCTCTTCATTGAGGCAAGCCTGCAGTGCCCCAGAGGGGGCTACACAACCTCAGTGTATAGTGTATAGTAAAAAAAACAAAATACATTATTATTATTAATTATTATTTTTTCAAACAAATATATATATATGGTAACATGTAAAAATAACTCACCACTGTCACCAAAAAAGTGCAGTTTTTTTATGAGCAAGTCCTCCAATTCCTACAATTAGCGCCAAGAGTTAAAATATTGGCATTATAAATGCCCATAGGGTGCCTAGTTTTAAAAATGTATGTTTTCTAACAGTCCACTTTCCAGTCCATCACACCAGCCCTTTGAAATCTAAACATTAATTAAACAGAACAAAGTGGCTAAAGTAGGCCAAAAAGGTCTCCAAAATCAGCACATACTGTGATCTTAAGAAATTCAATAACAGAAACAAAGTAATTGACATCTATCAGTTTGGGGAGAGTGGCACAAGCAGCTATTTGGTTTAGGGGGCAATTACTTTTTCTCATGGGTGATATAGGTTTTGATTAACTCTTAACCTTCAATAAATGAAATTATGTTTTGAAATTTTGGAATTTGCATTTTTGTTTACTATCAAAAATAGAAGAAATCAGGAAGGGAAAATACTTTTCACAGCCCTTTATCTACAAATATATATATATATATATATCTACCTATTTATACTTAAATATACTTAGAGCTCTTTTTAAGGGGAAAAAAGAGTGAAAATTAAATGTTTTGCCATAAGAATCACATATATTTTAAAAAGTATTCTTTTATATATGTCATGCACTAGCTTTGAGCTTCAACTTTGTTTAACAGCTAGGGTAAAGTATAAGCTTCAAATATGTGACATTACATTTCATGTAAGAATGGGTTTAATAATGAGAATGCCTTATATTACAATTTTAGAACACTTGGTTTTGTTTCATAAAAAGCTATTTTAATGTAATATAAATGTGTGCCTTACCGAATTTCATTCTTTAACCTGTTCAAATCTATACACTAATGTATTGTACATTTTAAAATTATAATAATTCACATGCTGTAATTAGCAAGGTTCAGAATGTTCGGCAGTGACCAATATGCAATACAAATGTAGCCTACTCTTAATTTTGCTGCCCTGTATATAACTCAACTGTAATTTCAGAAATGTATTTCTGTCTTTCTGGCTTAAATAAGAAATTACACATAAAATAAATTAGGCATAATAACTTTTGTAATGTCTTATGTAGTTTGATCTGTGTATACATCCAAGTATGTACCTTCTTTGTCTTTTTTGTTATACATTTTGGTCTTTATGCTACCCAAAGAGTATATTTTTGGGGTAAATCTCCATGCCTCACATATCTGTATTTTTTATCCATATAAATTTCTTAGTCAACAATATGTAAAAAAAAACCAAAACAAATGGGATATCTTAAAGTCTATAGGATAAAGTGAAAATCGTTAGGGGTTCTTGAAGGACCTACCAGTTGAAGATCCCAAAAAAACAGTTGAAGAGCCCAAAAAATACAGTACTTACTTTGCAAAATAACCTTCTGCATTCTGATGCCCAGTGTGCTAATTCTGCATACATTTTTACTATCATAAACCCCTGCCAAGAATCAATAAAAGTAGGAGAAAAGAGGAACAGCTTTGAAAGATGTTCCTGTCGGAGCTATGTGTGTGTACTTGCTATAGTGGTAAGCCACCACAAACAGGTCGTACACAGAACAATGTTGAACACTAAGTTTCACAATAATTAAGCATCTTATAATTTGTTACTGAGGAGACAATGTCTTCTTTCGACAATTAAAAAAGAATAATTGATTACTAGAAGGAAAAGTGCAACACTCGTTTTGGGTGAGATCATAATGCAAAGCACGCGTGGAGGAGAATTCTTCTCTTATGCATAATGTTAGGCCGCGTGAGCAAGTCCAGCGATTTGTGAAGTAAGTAAAATGTAGTTGAATCAATCAATGTTATTAATAAAGAGTAAAAAGCAATCAAACATATATCTTTTTAAATAACATGTTGGAATTTGGTAGGGAAACAGGGTAGGTGGTACTTAGAAGTTTGGTCTAGTACCCCATATCACTAAGGACAGAATGCCGATTCCTTAAAAAGATGAATGGTTTGCAGGAGCAAACAAAAATAAAATAAAAGGCCAAATGACCTAATGCATGATGTTTAATAGACCAACTTTTTCATTTAGTTTTTGGTCCATTTGTTTTCAGACAACGAATTTTGTTTCCTGCCATTTCAGTTTGGATGAAATTCGGAGGGCTTTTTTCGATTCGGAAACAAAGTGTACTCACCCTCAATCAATTTCTTTTTCTTATCCTTACTTTTTCCTCCAACCATTTCATGTTTCTGTCTCCTTACCCTGCTGATTAGTTTCTTTTGTATATTCTACTTCTGAACCTGGCCTACTGTTGGGCTTGTGCAAAAGGGGTGGAGCCTCTGGGCACACCTTCACCCCCAACCGGCAGAATGGGTAACCTTTTCGCAGAAGTGCACAGAATATAGAAGCTAGAATATAGAGGTTAGAATAACGAAAACAGATTTGCTGAGAAAGAGGAGCCTTTTTCACACCTGTCTTTCTCTCCAAGTCTATGCAAGAGAAGAAGCAAATCTGCAGAGCATAGAGACAGGGACTCGGAAGAGGTTGTCAGAGAAGGTAGGGAGAAGTTCTGAGTGATCGTTAGAGTAAATAAGAGTGTAAGTGAGAGAGAGAGTGTGTCAGGCATCACCCAGAGCTCTACAAACCACAAGTCATGGCCGCCCCTGTAAGAGGCCTGGCCGGATTTAAACTCACAGATGTGTCATCACCTAATTCTACAATTACAAATGGGATTAAATATATAAAGACCAGAAGTATTTGATTAATGCAACACTTAAAATTAAGTATGAATTTTCACCTACCTTTTATTCAATTTGCTTTAAACTGGTCAAGTCAGTTGGAAGACACAGATACACTAGTGACTAATGATTGGCCATGTGAATGCATTGTGCCTCTCTTATTTTGCCAAATGTACAAAAGGAGGAGAGGGTGAGGTGGTAATGATGAGGACAATCTGAGGAGAATTATTTTAGAAAGAGACAGGGAAAAGGTGGTGGTGTTAAGGAGCTGCTCAGTTTGGATGAAAACAAATTTTTTTTGAGTGAGGAGGTGTATCTAAAGTGTGGGTGGTAAACATATTCAATTCCATATAAGTGTAACCACCTCTGGGCAGTACTTGACCCAGTCACTATACTCCTCTATGGTTACCTCCTAACTTGACAATGCAACAGGTAGATCCTGTGCGTCCTCTCTTCTGGGAGATCAGATTAGCTGGCTGTCTAATATGGGTGTAAGTGTAGATAAAATGATGTGCCCTGCTATAGTTCATAGCAATAACAGCACAAAATAAACCCAAACCTCAATTATAACCACTCATACAGATGTATTTCCCTCTCAAAGGAAATCCACAACCTGGACAGGAAATACCCACAAGTTCCCTAGGGAAGCAGTGGTACACTTTATGGGGATCAGAATAATGTGAGTAGAGTTACCCCTTTTGTGTATTTAACAAGAAAACGCTTGTTGCTGCGGATATCTGCCTGTCACCTTTCCAGGAGCAGCTGGACCTGAATCTCATTGCTACTCTGCTGCGCAGCTCCACTTTGTTGGAAGGCAGCCTCTTGTTACTTTGTTCAGGCTAAAACTGGATCATGTCTTTCCAGAGGATACTTAAATGCTTTGCTCTTCCGTGCTGTTGATGAGCATACCTGGGAACTTTTAAAAAGAGCTGCCCATTGTAAAGATTCTACGGAGTGACTCACCAAATGTGTAACTCTAAATGTGGCTCTAATACTGGCCCTCATGGAAACCTTAACTTATCATTATTTAAAGATACACTTAATTGAGTCACCTGCATTCAAGTAGGCATATTACGCATAGCATACTAGGAGCAAAAGCACTACCTGAGAGTCTTATATATGACCATAGCAATATAGAATTATAAGAAGTCAGCCCCAGATGGCGCGACCCTGTGTGATTTGGGAAATTTCTGGCTCTGGCCACCTGGAGACCCCCGTTGCGGGTAGGAGGTCCCACTGATGTCGATGGGCAGTTCTACTGATGTCGGTGGGTGATCTCACTGGTGTCCATAGATGTTCCCGCTAACATCGCGGGGCACGCTTTTGTTGGGTGTGAAGTGTGGCATGCCGAGATGCTGATCCCATTACCTAGTGTTTCCCGCGGTGACCCAGAAAAGTGGCAATTCACTCAGAATATCCATGTGAAATCCAGGTATGATAATATATGTCAGATTATTGCACAACGATTGACATAACCTTTCTCTGAAACAAAATAATTGGCCTCTCTGTGGTATAATCCTTGTGGTACACAATTTTATTTTGATATAATATTTTGGAGTTCAGAGAATTGACAGCGTTACTGTAAATGTCTAGCGGTGATTAATATTAAATGAATTACGGTCTTCTATTGTGCATGTTCCACTGCCTGCCAACTAAATTAAACTTTAATTCCATTATAAAAAAAGGATGAAAACACTGACATGGAGGATGCATTTTAATGACTAAGAGCTAAATAAACACATTCAGAAAGCACTTAGATTATTTTCCACAAAAAATGTTCATTTTATACATATCCTCTAAGTATTTTAAAGTTTTAAAAAAAAATACACCTTTACACAAGTATAATACTCTTTTTCATCATCATCATCATCATCATCATCATCATCATTCCGGAACTGATTTATAGTCTACAAACATGAATCTACTCATTTTTTGCCACAAAAAAGTATAATAACCATATAACTATACACATTTTGGGGTCTATTCACTAAGTTTAATATGATTTTATCCATTTACACTCCTTTTGCTACTCTAAAAATATTTTAAAAAAATGAATAAATAATAATTTAACAAAGGGGGTTCCAGAAGCTTGATGATTGAATAAAAATAATAATTAAAATCTCCTATACCTCCCCTCTTCTCTATCCCATTTCCAGTGGGATTAGGGTATTCAAGTAAAAAATAAATGACCCTTGAGGGACATTTATGTCACCCCTGTCCTCTACCAATTGGGGTCAAGTGGATTTAAAGAGGTAGGGAACCCCTGAAGTTCCACAAGCCCTTTCTGGTGGGCTAGAGACATAGTTATGTTAAAAAAAATAAAACAAAATTAAAAGTGAAAAAGAGTCACTTATCTTTTAAAGACTCAGCCACCGATAAAAAAATAAAACATAATTAAAAATGAAGTTAGGAAAGAAAAGGGTCATTTACTTTTAAAGGCCCATCCACTGATGATCCATGAAGCCTTCAGTCCTCAATTTTGGCCTAAGGGAAGAGACTATGCCCAAAAATGTGAATGTTAAAAAAAACCTGATGGAAAAAATCCATCTTTGGCTGGTGGCACGGGTTTAAAAAAATGGATTTGGTTGCACGGTAGCCTGTTTATATTCTCCTGTGTACGAGTGACATCCAATACCTTTAATGGACTTCAGTGGGCTCCATTCAAGTCTATTCCCAAGGGACATTTCTTTATTTTCTAATCTCCTCATTACAGGGAATGTGAAGGGGTGAGGGGGAAGGCATTGGTAAAGGTCTGTGCCCCCGCAGGAATTGTTTAAATAATTATTTAACTCTATCCACATTAGCAGGGGATGAGGGTTGGCAATATATCACCCTCCCCCCAAGATTATTTAATTAACCCACAGCAAAGTGCATGGTAGGTGAAAAGTTAAGGCGTTGGTCCCACTTTAACTTTAATAACACACATACATACAATATACTGTATATTTCATAACAGGGTACTCAAAATTCATACCGTAATATAAACATTTTTGTATTAAGTAACATTGAAAATTTTATAATGTATATACATATTAATACATCTGCATTAAATCGTATCCCACACATGCAGAATTTATCATTGACTTTGGAATGGATTTTATTATTCCTAATGAATGAAACAATATTCTTTTTTGTCAAAATAATATTGCTTTTGTTGCCAGTGCCGTATGTAATGGAAACATAATTACACCATGCAATTCAAAGGTCCTCATTTGAAATGCCTAACATAAAACTTCATCTCTGATAACTCACATGAATAAATTACATATTGTTCGACAGGCTAAAACTTTTCCATTTTTAAAACAAAAAAATACATTGTTATCAAAATAGCATTCTTAAAACATACAGACTTTAGGATTAAATTGGAACTGTAACCGTTTAGAAGTTTTTTTAGGCCATGTTTGTAAAATTATTCATCACTATCAGGTTTGTTCTTTTAATAATTTGAAGCTAATTTATTTAAATACAGCTGAGTTATTGCGCTTCAGGCCCTCAGGGCTGTAAACAGACCATGGATTCTGTATATCTGTTCTTAAACAAAGATAATTTTACTGATTCCAACCATTGCATTGTGATACCTGTTATAAAGTTGGGATATACAACTTTGTGTGTGGACTCCTTAAGTTAGAAAGTGACTGAATGTGTATATTGCTTACTATCTTAAACTTGCTTACATGAGATATGTGGTAAGAAAAATCTGTGAATGAGAAAAAAGGTTACATTTGTGATGTAATAGAAACACACTGTGGTATGGAATGTTGATAATGTCCATGCCCCTGATGATGTTAGTTATAGCCTGGATGTTTCTGATCTGTTGAAACTTCACACTTCAGGAGAAAGTTGTCAGAAATCACTGGGGCAGCTGGTCCTCCTTGTGTAACTTTAAGTGAAAGCATGTAAACGAGTTGAGATGAAAAACTTTCAGTATATTGCTGTACTGTCACAGAAGCAAAAGTGCTAGCAGTGCTGTCTCCAAGTCCATCACTTCCATCCCCCACAACAAGCAGTAGCAACAGCTAAGCCGTCAGTGGCATGACAACAAGGTCTCAAGGTTGTATAACATGTTTAATTCATCATGATGATGACTTCAACATAAAAAAAAAAAGATTCAGGTTTGGAATTAATTTATTTTAGTGTGCTGGGAGAAATAGACGTGAATTATTTTTTTTTAATCGGACCTGTTACGGAATTGTAGTTTGTTATAAAAGAGCATCTATAAAAATCATTGAGAGAAGTTTTTTTGGTTCTTCAATTAGTAGATCTTGTCTTTTAAAAAAAAAGAAAAGCTTTATTCCCCACTTTGTCTAGCAGATTTACTTCATAATCCTTTTCCAAAAATGGATCCCTTTGAATATGTTTCTACTTAAGAAAATATACTGCACTGTAACCGTTCATTCTGATGTACCTATATTGTACCTATATTGTTCGCAGATATTTCTATATCTATATTGATATTTCTAAACCACTGTTAATAGTGGCAACTATTTCTTATTTGAAAAAAAAGTAGATGCTGCCAATTGATTATGCTTTTTGAGATACCAATTGAGATTACAGGATTCACAATCTCCTATCAAGATGTTTGTATAACTTAGAGGGAATCTGGTCCCCATGCCTGTACTTCTTGCTTGAAGATAATATTCACCCTGAAAGTAGGAATAATTATGATGTAAAATGAAGTCAATATTTTCAATAATAAACTCCTGGTTCAATTCTAATAGATTATCATCCAGATCTAAAGCTTCAGACACTGCTGACAATCCATTATTATGATCAATTAATGTGTAAAGGGAAGAGACATCAGCCATGACTAAAAGATATGTTGGATCTTGGAACTTAAATAATTCTTAAAATGTGTGTTATATCTTCAAGGTATGGAGGTAGTCTGGTAGTGAAGGGTTGTGATTGAAGAGTGCACATGATTTGATCAATCCCTGGAACTATCAATTTTTGGTAAAAAGTAAAATGTTAGTACTACATAAATCTGATTATGGATATAATTTAATTAATACATTTTCCCCTTCTCCAATAAAATTCACAGCTTATTCTTATTTGGTAGGGTTCTACTTTAAAGTCAAATATGTATCTTTGTCACTCAATTATCTAGAGGCGTCTTTTAAATATGCAGACCATTAGGACTATGCCCCCTCCTTTATCATTTAGAAGACATGGCTAGTCGATAACATAGGAAAGACATGGCTGCAAATACCATTCTTTTGGTCACTAGTCATCATCCTCGCAATCTAAAAAGGGAATCTCTGTTGGCCAGTTCTATAGAATGAGGAGGAACTGTGCTACAGATGATTTATTCAAGAGTAGGGCAGTGGAATTGCATGTTAGGTTCCAAAATGGAGGATATCCAGAGAAAATTATATAATTATTATTATTAATAATAATAATAAAAATAATATCTTTTATTTATTTAGCGCCAACAATTTATACCGCACTTAATACAATATATATTCAAGGGGTATGACAAGGCGAGGATCGACAGACTAAGACAAACCGATACATTAGGTGGAGAGAGCCCTGCTCGCAAGCTTACAATCTTGAGGGAATGGGGTGACAAACATAAGGCACAGAGAAAGGGTGAGAGGTAGTGTGGTGGTTGTATCATTGATAAGGAAGTTCTAGCAGCTAGCAGCTTCTCTGAAGACGTGAGTTGTGAGATGTTTGATTTTCTTATGATTGCAGAACTGTATGGAGGAGCAGTGTTATGGAGGGCCTTATATGTTAGTACCAATATTTTAAATTTAATTCTAAAGGTAATAGGGAGCCAGTGGAGGGTTTTACAAAGGTGGGGAAGCAGAAAACGAGTGGCGTGCAAGGAAGATAAGCCTTGCAGCAGCAATTAGGACAGGCTGTAGAGGAGAGAGTCAAGACAGTGGAATGCCAACCAGAAGAATGTTGCAGTAGTCAAGACGGGAAATGATAAGTGAATTAACCAGAGTTTTTGTGGATTCTTGGGTGAGGAATGGGCGGATGCAAGAGATGTTTTTTTAGGTGCAAGTGGCAGGACCTGGCGAAGGACTGAATGAAAGGGATGAAGGAGAGGTTAGAGTCAAGGATGACCCCAAGGCATTGGGTCTGGTTAGTAGGAGAGATAGTCGTGTTGTTAATGGTGATAGAGAATTGAGGTAGAGGAGTGAAGGTGGAAGGAGGGTCAGGTAGCGTTGTAACATCCATGAAGAAATAGCAGACGAGCAATTGGTAATATGGGACATGTGAGATGGAACGAGATTAGGAGAAGACAGGTAGATTTGGGTATCATCTGCATATAGATGATACTGGAGGCCAAATGAGTTGATTAGTTTGCCAAGAGATGAAGTATAAAGAAAGAACAGCAGAGGGCCAAGGACTGAACCTTGGGGGATGCCAACCGAAAGTGGAAGGGGTAATGATGTGGCTGTAGATGTGATTTATCTGGACTTTGCTAAGGCATTTGATAAGGTTCCACATAAAGGGCTACTCTACAAATTAACAGAAATAGGCTGAGGGGCAAATGTCTGTATGTGGATCAGAAATTGGCTAAAAGATAGAATGCAGAGGGTTGTTGTGAATGGATGTTTCTCAGCCTGTACTCAGGTATTAAGTGGAGTGCCTCAGGGTCTGTCCTCTGTCCTCTTCTTTTTAATTTATTTATAAATGATCTCCCAAGATGCATTGAGAGCCATGTCACAGTTTTTGCTGATGACACAAAATTAGGCCGAGTAATTTAGACTAATCTTGATGTTTCTTCTTTGCAGGAAGATTTAGACAGAGTTGGGGACTGGGCATGCAAGTGGCAGATGAGGTTCAATATAGAGAAATGCAAAGTTATGTATTATGGTAAAAATAATAAAAATGCAACCTATTCTTTAAATGGAATATCCTTGGGGGAAACAAGCAGCAAGCAGCTGTGAGGGCCAATAAGGTTTTGGCATGGATAAAAAGAGTTATTGATTCAAGGGAGGAGGATATTATCTTGCCTCTTTACAGGTCATTGGTAAGACCTCACCTTGAATA
>VKOC01023234.1:0-35541 GCA_009364415.1 Spea multiplicata
AGTCAGAGCCGGCCTTAAGTGTTCTGGCGCCCTGTGCGGACTACTCCCTCTTGGCCGCCCCAGATCCCCCCAAAAAATCTCCCCCCTCTGCCCCCCCCCCTGCCACTTATCACTGCCTTACCCCCCACGACCCTTCTCACTGCCTTCCCCACCTGCCCCTTATCACTGCCCCCTCTCCCTATCCTTACTTACCGGAGTCCTGCGGTGGGAGCGCGAGGCGCCCGTCTTCCCGCTCTGCCGCAGTGCGAGCTTCACAGCTGAGCTCCAGAATCATTCCGGCGCTCGGCATGAAACGCCGGCACCGCGACGGAGTCACGGAGAGTTTGGGGGGAGCTGAAAACGTCACGAGCGACCGCTCGGCGCCCCTGCCCGGGACTTAAATTAACGCATCGGTTTTTTTTAACTTTATTTAACATCCTCCATGTTAAATAAAGTAAAAAAAATAACAAAACGATGTTTTAATTTAAGTCCCGGACGGCGCCCCTGTTGCTATGGCGCCCTGTGCGGCCGCACACCCCTAAGGCCGGCCCTGAGCATAGTCTCATAAAGTGCTCAGGGGCTGCAACTAATTTGGACCTCCCTAGGAAGACCCCCTCTGCACAGCTGCACTGGATGCCTGTTGCTAAGACTGGCCTGAGAACCACCCTGTTTCTCACATTTTGGAGGATCTTTGATCCTATACAGATTTGAAAAAAGCACAGGTCAGGTAAATGAAGGATCTGCTCTCCTACAGGCAGAGGCCCTCACAGACCTTGGGTTTGTTTGACTTGATAAACTCGTACCTGGAGCTGGGATGTCCCGACGCATCGGAGGACCTTCCACCGGCTTCTTGGTCTCCTTATTGACGGCCACGTAGGCCGTGAGCGAGGAGATGACTCCGGACTGGACGCTGGTCTCCAGGATCCTCTTCTTCACCTCCTCCGAGTCGGACTCCGTCCCGTTCTCCAGCTCCGAGATCAGAGCCTTGGCCGCCAGCCTGTGGACGGTCGGTCTGATGGAGAAACGTCATATCTTATTTATTTCAATGGGTTAATAATGGTGTTTTTAAAAAACAAACAAATATAAAACAAACTTTAAATGTATTTGCTTCTCAATAAGCAAACTCAGTCCAAACCTTTTAATCATGTGACGGTTTGCCCCATGGTGTTTATCATGGTCACCATAGCAGCAGAAAACCCTTCCTAAACTGGCATTGCTGGGAAAACATTGTATATTGTGATAGTCGGATTGTCGTTTTATTTTTGTATAGAGCACACGGCTCGATGGATATTACATCACTATAATAAGACATGGATACTTTTTTTACATCATTAACTAATTTTGTATTTTGGGAGGCGTGTTTTTTTTAGTATTTTGCGGGAAAAAAAGTATTAAAATCAGTTAAAAACGGGGCATTAAGTAAAGTTCACCCCTGGCAGAATGTCGTCATACCGGTCTGCTTTCCCGACATTGAAGGAAATCTCCAGAACATTCTTGAAAACATCCTCTTTAAATTTGTACTCCAGGCAAACTTCTCCTTTAGCGCCTTCATCCACCTAAAAAAAAGTAAAAATAGTTCAATTCACTGAATGAACGCCGGACAGGATCTCGCACCCTCTGTGATCTGCGGACATGCATCGTGTGTACGGCGCCGCGGAATATGGTGGTGCTATATCAATCAATAATATCTCTTATAAGAAGTAAGATGCTTCGTATTGTATTCGGCCCTCAGTTGTGACCTCCGCAGAGATCTTGCGACGTTAAAGTGTCTCAGAAACGAGTCTCATCAGGTAATGGATGTAAAAGTACTTTTCTGCGCTGTAATATGGATAATTAAAGTTAAATAAGAATAATATTTTGCTTACTTTATGGAGAAGCTGCAGCTCCAGATCTACAGTGCTTCTATCTATTGATAGCATCTTCTCCATAGACTGATGAGTGCAAAAAAGCACCGGTCAGTGGAGACACTTTCTGTGCATGCGCACAGGTGGTATCGTTATACTTGCCTTTACTGTTTGTGGAATCAGCTCTGGAGCTGGCTGGCGATGAGTTTATCACGTGTCGCAGGGACCACGTGTCCATTTAAAGGGGCCGCTCAGCTATCATTAAAGTGCATAGGATGGCTGGAGAGTTCCTTTTAATTTGACCTAAAATTTCATTTTAAAAGTGTTTTTTTTTCTTTCAATTTTGTGTTATAACAAAACTCCAGAGGAAAAAAAAAAAGATCCTGTGAAAGTTTTCACGGAGAGTTTTATCACTTTTCAGGAGTAACTCTGCCCCCAAACTGTCTTTTCAGGAGCCCAAAAGTAACTTACGGTATCTCCTGGAAATTGTGTTTGATTTCCTCCAAAGAGGACAGGAACTTTGTAAACGCCGGTCTGCTGGAGGACCGGTAAAGCTGACTTACTGTGACCAGTACCGTTACCAGCTCCGCTCTACTTGGTTTGGACAACCGGCTTAAATAAACCAACTGGCATAATTCCAGACCTCACACACCTTTCCTTTCATCTGGGCATAAACAATGGCCCTCTGGAATATGGCGCTTGGGGTTCTGGACAGAGGGACTGCCTCGAGTCCCGGAGGAAGGCTCCATCTGAGGGCGACTTCTTTCACAGACGGCTGTAAGGAGTGTTTGAGGGCCTTCAGAGCCTAAGGAAAAACAGTTGGGTGGAACGATAAAGTAAGCTGGAGGCTTGAAACTTAATTTTTTTTTTCATTCCCGCAAGGCATGAAAAACATCTAATACCCAAAGTCCTTAAATTGAACAAAGACACATAGTATTTTTTTTAGTAAATCAAGAAAAAAAACAGAAATAACAACTCAATAAAATTCAAATCCATAAAACAAGCGTACCCAATTTTGGCCAAACTTATATTTAGAGATTACACTGATCAAATGCAGTCTTTTGTATTTAAAATGAGTAAACACGTATTTTTAAATGATTGTGCAGCCACGTCGAAAGCGTTCTTCCGCCTGCTCTGCCGGGTCTGGTGGAAATTTGATAAATATTTCAGAAGAAAGAGTAAAATGACAGATCTGGCGAGGTTTACTGACGGCAATGAATGGACTGTCTAAGTGGAACGGCGCCTTTAAACCTACATACGTGGCTGTAGCGGGGGTGTAGTGGGGGTACTTTGCTATATTTCGCTATATTTTACCTTAGGCTGCATTCTATCTTCTCCAGAAATAAACTCGAAGGTCCCGTTCCCGGCGCGGGCCATGCCTTTAATGAGAGCCGTGGAGGCGCCTTCGCCGATCCCGAACGTGAAACATCTGCAGAGAGACACGCAGCGCGAGATACAGGGACGTGCCGGAGATCTATGAGACTCGCGGGATTGGAAGGAGAAGCGGCGTAATAATTACCGGTGGTTGCTGGCGTTCTGTTGAACCTCTCTGATCACCTGCTTCGTATTCCCAACTTCTCCGTCCGTGAAGATGAAGAGCTGAGGAGGGAGAGGCCACACATCACGTATGGGACACGGGTTTATAATGTAACGGAGAGTTTATAATGTTACTTCTCAAGTTATCACAATTTAACAGTAACTGCGTACTCTGGGTTCCTAATGTAAAAAAACATGGAACATCGACATCGACGACCATATACCTTGGAGTAGAGAACTTGATACCAATGAGAAAAAAGGTAAAATAAAAAGAATGATATATATATACCAGGTATATATATATATATATGAATACCAGCTGAGACTCTGTTTATTATTATTAAAAGTCAGCACTATGGGAATAATACTTTTAATGTCTCTAATATTTTTCTGCACGCGATAAAAAGCTCTGACTGCGCAGGAGACACTTATGGACCGAAGTTCTTGGATCTTCTCCAAAGGTCAGGAGTAGATCATTCCAAGGGAGTATATGCAGAATACGGATATAGATATGTTTCATTATATATAAATATATTTACCGTATATGTATATAGATATGGTGAGTCCAATACGATGGAAGCGTGTGCCAGACCCACCCGTCTCCCACGGCGTCTCTTACCTGTCTTGGGTGGTCTGGTCTGCAGCCCGTCTTGAAGATCTTCTTCAACGGCAGCAAGATTTCCGTCCCTCCGAAGTTAGCATCCATCTCTTTGACTTTCGCCAGCGCCATCTCCATCGACTCCTGAGTGTACTCAATGCTTTCCCTGAAGAGTGGCATATATACTATATAATATATATATATATACTATATATACATATATATATTTATATATATATATATACCGCAAACAGTTTCCAGATAATAGACACCCTTGACCATTAGTTTGGAGAACCAGACATCATTAACCGGACATTACTGGAAGTCTCGGTTACCTTTATAACCAAATAAATCTATTATGCTTAATAGATTGTAAGCTCAGAAGACCAGGGTCCTGATAATGTGATGTAATAAAATGATGTTACCAATGTTTTCACTTACGGAAAGAAAGACTCGAAATGGGATCCGAATCCAAAAATATTGAAGTAGCAGCCGAGGGGTAAACTCTTTAACAAAACGATCAGTGTTTCCTGAAAGGGAAGATTAATATATATATATTAATATAAGGAGTCGGGGTGTTTAGTAGATCGGGGATCAGATAACAGAACGAGAACTGCTGGAAAGCATTATATTATGGGGCAAAAACTACAACTGGTGTAAAATGTCCCAACTTAGTTTGCCATTCCATTTGAAGAAGAGACCTCTAAGGTCCTGAAAGCTTATGTAACTTTAATGTTGGGCCAATAAAGGGTATCAACTAAAAACTACATTTTCTCTCTGATCAACATGGCCATGTCCATTTTCCTTACTATAAAGTAAAAGTGTTCCAGATCCTCCATCTCTCTTAACCTGGAGTTGTTACGCGATGGGCAGGTTATGTGGGGCGGTACAAGTTGTTCCCAAACTTAGATGCACAAGTAGCTCTTGAAAGCAGGTACTGATGACCATACCTGGGAACTTCTGGGCTCCGGCTACCCAGAGCCTACCCTCGTGGGATGCGGCCATGACGGATGAGATTGGTGGGTGTTCCTGCTGACGTGGGAAATTTTTAGCGTGGGGCGTGTCAAGACCCCGCTCCAGTGACCCGGAGGATTGGGGTGTTGACCCAGTTTGAATCGGTGCATTCCCAGCATTGCCGATGACAGCAGCTGTTAATGTCTCCTCAGTCTTATTGTTGGGATTTCGGTTAAGGGTCTTGGGGGGTATGAATTCAGGTGTCTGTGGTCAGCGTATGTTCGGGGGCTTCCAGCAGTATCTGCATTCCCATGTTTAAGTTATACCTGCTTACCTTTGCGCTCTGGATACGTTGTGGCGCACCTGGTTGCGAATTCATGCTGCACTCCATGCTTCCAGACCTGTCCATTAAGAAAATAAACTCCCCGCAGTTGGATGTCTCCTGTGACTTCGGGAAACTGGGGTAGAAATTTAGCATGACAACCGGATCGGCCATCACCGACCCTTTAAAAAAAAAGCAATAAAAGGGGGTTATAAAGGAGGAGGAGATATACTGTTAATGCACAATCACTATTTTCTTTTTATAGAATAACAGCATCAAAATGGAAAGAATTTAAAGAAAAAACCTCCAGTTGACCCAAATGTCTGCGCGGGGGACATCAGATGATAGGGGGGATGAGGCTTTCATCTCATCTCGGGGGAGGATAACCAGGCATTTAATTAAACCGACATCTCACCTCCACCCAGGGAAGGTTTATATCATCTATGAGAGGAGCTCCCTCTACTGGGAGAGGTCGTATCAGCCACAGGTACCCCCAAACATCTCAACAATTTAAAAGGACCACTCAGCAATCGTAAGGATTAAAGCACATATGGTGGCTGCCGCGTCCCTTATAAATAGTTGAATGAATGAGAATTCTTAAAAGTCGCTTTTATGGCCCTTCATAATATATAGTGAAGTTATATGCATACTATATAGTATATATACTATGTATACTATATAGTAAAAGAGATGACATAAAAAAGAGTGACACGCTATAAAGCACTTTTTTTAATATTTTGACGGTACTGTCCCTTTAAGGACTGCGGCACATCGGATACTTTACAGATGGGAAGGAATCTATGTTATTAAAAGACTTCCCCTCTGAGCATTCTCTAAAGGACAGGAAACTTTTAATATTTTTTTTTCTAATTTCAATGGCAACAACCTATCAGTGCCTGCATTTGTGTCACATGACTATTACATGTCCCTTCATAAATGAAGAATATAGCAACATTTCCCATTTTTTTTTAAGAACGGGCATTCATCGGTATTAGGAATGATGCTTATAACGTTGAAATTCGTTTTAAAAGTGATAAATTCTGCAGAGTAGGTGGAACAGCAGCTTTAAACGGGTGGTGCCGTCAGATTTCACAATATGACTTGTTTTGGGGGTTGTTATTGCCGCCTTCTGCTTTAGTAATAATTCCCCTGGTGGATATACTCACCCAAGGGCCCAGTGAGATAACTATATCTAATACTAACTGACCTTACACTGACCCTGACACGGTGATTAAAAACGTGTATGATTTTTGAAACCAGAATGCTAGAAATTTGCTGGATACCCGCTTTGGAGTCTGAAACTCCGGCCTCCAACGTGACGCTGGGTTTGTTCACCTCGTTGTAATAAACCAGGAGCTCCACGTCTCGCTCAAACTTGTGGCCAGCGGCCAGGGACACCTGTGAGGACGTAGGGCAGGAACGAAAAATGATCGATGGGGAGAGAAAGATCCCAGTAATCAGTGAGTTAAACGTGGCCATAGAGAGTAATCCATATCATCATAAATAATGCATGCCTTTCTATTAAACATGCGCAGTCAACGCTGCTCTTTATTATTTATATGTTTGTTTGCACATACATTGACTTTCTAAAAGTAATGTGGGGGGGCGGTATAAAAAGTCATTCTAAAAAAAATTGTTGGTTCAACTCCCTAGGCAGTCAATAACAATAATAACTATGTGCCTCCCTTTCTAGCTAAAATGTAACCCAGTTTATTCTTAGAAGCCCCCGCGGCACTTTTCACTGCACCCATAACTAGTGTATTCCGGAGCCTTACAGCCCTTACTGTGTCTCCATGGGGTAGTTAAGCCATGTGTGTGTCTTGGCGTTGACGTCTTCTGACCATATCTGCCAACTTCCTAGGGCCCCCTGGAGCTCACCCTCTCTGTCTCTTATAGGAGGCGGGATTGGGTGCGGCCAGAACAGAAGGATGGAGGCGAGCTGCACTCAAATAACATTAAAAGAAGCGGGGAGTGGGTGGGGCCTGTGTGAGGAGAGGGCGTGGCATAGCACAATTCCCGCCCCTGGGAATTAGGCGCTCTCACCGTGAGGCTTCCCACAGCTTTTCATCATTTTTTAAATAAACCTTTATGTCAGTAAATGTACTCATTATGGCGATACGCCGGCTCCTGTACCTTGGCTGCGGTCTTGTCGATGTCGGTGTACTCGATTGGGGTGATCTCACAGTTTGACTCAATCTTAGTGACCCCGTATGCAGATTGGAAATGAGCATCCAAGGACAGGGTGTAGGGGATCTGGCCAATAGGAACCTGAGGGCGTTTCGCGGTAACGCTTAACTCTTGATCTATAGAAAAATAAAGATATAAATTTGAAAACAATAAAAGGTAAAAGAATAAACAGGAAGTAAAAATAGTATGACAAATACAGCTGAACGTAGCCATGGCAACTGACCTTTGTTCAAATCCTACAGCAATACACACAAGCTAAACCTATATAATGGTTTACATATTAATATAAGCAATATGTATTTATTAAAGCCCCCTCTGATCTGAAATTCCTGCTCTCACGATTTAGATGATAATTCTTTTCTATGATGTTATCTCTCCCCATTTATTAACTTTCTGATTGCTGTTGATTGGCTCAGGCAGCCTTTACAAGGGTGAGGCAGGGACCTTCAGGACACCATATGTATTATATAATTCTGGTTCTGCCACAAATATTAGCTTCTGGAGATTGCCGGGTTAAGCACCGCTTTTCCGGGTCAAGCCCAGACGTTCCCAGGTATGCTGATAGTAGACAGGGGGGGGGGTGATAACAGAGATGGAAAGGCTGTTAATTTAACATCTGCTGAGTAAGTCTGACACAGTGGAGAAAAGGCCACGACATCTGGTATTCCCAGGCGGTCTCCTATCCAGGTACTAACCAGGCCCAACCCTGCTTAGCTTCCAAGATGAGGCATGTTTAGGGTGGTATGACGTCAGGTGAGTAACTCTGACGGTGGGAGAGGGTCATTTGAAACATTTTGTAACCACAAAAACGTATACGTTCCTGTACCTTTTGGAGTGTATCTGGGGTTGAGCACGGCCGGCAGCACAAAACGCACCGCTCCATCCGCCTCCACCGGCAGCTCCCGCACAAAGCACAGAGTCACCTCGGCCTCCTGCCCCGGGAGCAGGTTCCCCACGCTGCAGCTGAAGATGTCCCCGGAGCTCTCGTCCTCCTCCAGTAGGAAGGCCTGCTGGCCCTGGCTGATGGCTTCATCGTAGGTTTTATGAGCCTGGGGGGGACAAAGAGAAAAACCAGAACTCTTCACCATATCCAGGATATTTATATTTTAAGATATATATTGAGTCCGTTGACTTATCTATTGTCAATATCAGGGTCAGGACATCTGAAGTAGATATAAAGGGACATGAAACACTATATATATATATATATAGAAATATATAAATAGTGTCAGTACAACATCGTCCCAGGAGAACATTTTATCAACACAGCTACGATAGGTCTTGAGGATGAGAGAAACGGACATTACTTGCAGCACTGGGATAAGATCTTTAACAATTCACTGTCTGATTGAGTTGCGGTGGGGAACGTTCCTATACGTCACATTGTTTAAGGCCACAAACACTCAACGTGATATTTTTAATACTGGTTGTTTGTGAAGGTTTTCCTTCGGGTTACCTGCTCCTTCTCCTGGATTTCTGCCACAATCTTCTTTCCTTCCACGGTTGCCTCAAAGCTGTAGACGGCAGAGTCGTCATCCATGGGGAACACGAAGACGGCTTCCACCGCATTCTCCTCCAAGTTCTTATACTTCAGAGTAGCAGATACGTCGGCCACGAAGCCTTTCACCTGGACGTCCACCGAGATCCCCTTCAGGGGGACTGCGGATCACAAATATTTTTCGAAACACATCAGGAAAACGGGTTATCTGTATCTTGAGACGCTTTTTTAAGATGTTCTGTGATATTCAATGATCTCTTTAAGGTTTGGATAATCATGCAAATTACAAATTATAAGGGGGTAACAGAATAAAATAGATAATGTTTCCGTAGCTCTGTTACAGCGATATCACCCAATGTTATACCCTTTATCAACCGAATAAACGTTATTTATTTTACTTATGTTGGCGTGCTATCAATTTTATAACTTATAGGGTTAGATACGTCGTAACCCTGAACTGCTCGAGTCAATACCACCCGGTAGATGATCCCGTGTTCGGCAGCGGCGGTCCTGGGTTGTGTTATCAAGATCCCCTGTGGCCCTTCAGGTAGGGTCATCATCCTGGTGACTTAAAGGGGGGGGGTCCCTCTTTGCCGGGACAAATAGATGTTGCGCATGTAGGCCAGGTTAAGCCTTCTTTAATGCTCTGCACCTTATTAAGCTGTAGCAGGTGCGGCGCTAATGGAGGCACATCATCCTACGGGGCCACTGGGCTCTCGAGGGTGCTGCTGCTCAATTGGCCAGCTTGGGAGATCACAATATCCCTCTCTCGACGTGTCTTTCTGAGGCAAAGCATTGGAGTCTGATGTCAGGTCACAGAAGAAGACACATTCCTCGCTGTGGGTCCTAGGGGGCAGCTGAGAGCACAACCCTGGGTAAAACCTAGAGCAAGACTCATAAATGCCCCACCGGCCTGAGCGCGTGGTTTCATCGTCATGCTTTTATTTGTACGAGGGGCTACCCTATTGGAAGAGTAAGAATCCGTTTAGAGCCCTCTTGACCTATGGTCTTCCTGCCCATCTTACTCAAAGATCCACCTTATAGTGCTCCGCTGCGCAAGGTGGCCATGTGGGAGCTGCAATGGGGCACAGATCTCCATCGCTCTTACAGCTCCCTGGCCTGGTCAGGGGATCTCCCATAAAAACAGGACAGCGGGGCGGCTGTGAGGGACGTCAGGACTGTCCCACAAAAAGTGAGACACATGGTCTAGGTTGTGTTTTTAAACCCCTCATGGCTGTGTTTGATATAAACCGGCACCGTATTATTCTTTATTTGACGCATTATCTGTGCCGATTCCGGGGCGCAGAAGGATCGGGTCTCTCACCTGGCTTCTTGGAGCAGACGATGATGAGGCCGCAGCAGGGATACATGATCTCCGTTAATCTGCGAGGGGATCACAGGGGAGAAGCGGATTACATCATAGCCAACGAAATATCACATTATTACTGGTTTGAAGAGCTCACAATTCCTAGCGCCCACGCTGCATACATGCTAAGAAAGGATGACACCAGCTGAGGCTTTTCTTCAGGGGATTTAGTGGTCTTGGGAAAGAAAACAACAAGTATTTATACACGGCAGCCAGGGATTCATCCGTTACACTGAGTTATGTTAGGGGCCCCTCTTTAGAAGCGGGCAGCCTGCGGGCCCCCAGACATCTTAACAAGGCAGATGAGTCGGGTTGTCACCCCTTGGCATTATGATATTACCCCTGAGAATTATGTGTGCGTAGGGGTCCCTCTTTTGTGTGGCTGAATGTGACCTATGTGGCTGATCATAGTGTGTGTGGTAGGGTGTGGCTGAGAATGATGGGTGTGGCAGTAGTGGTGATGAGGTTTCTGTCTGACAGTGATCTTGGTGGCTGAGAGTTGTGTGCTGTGGTAGATCTGTGTGCCTGAGAGTGCTGTTTGTGCGTAAATTTCCTTACACAGTCCACCCAGAAACACAGCATATGCGGAACCTTCTAGAAGTGCCTCACACCGCGCTCTTTTTTAGCGAATTTACACTCTCCTCAGTCAGCTGCTCTGGGATCTACTGCCCTTGTCTAGCGAATTTCTACTGCTCTCAATCCCGCACTCTGTGATCAGCTTCTTTGGTCTGGCTGCTCACACTGTGGGGAAGCTGCGTTTTTGGAGGGAAAAGCTCTATTTGAGTTCTCGATAAGATATTATCAGATAATGTAAATTCCACAACCGTACAACCCCGCACCCAAAACTAAAACCCCCTTTGATTTCTGTCCGGATTTTACATTATACTTATTTACATATCCCAAATATAACTTCCAAAGACATTTTTTTTTACGAATCCCCCCCTCCCCGTTACATTATTCAATTACATTAATTTATATAGCGCCAGCATATTCCATAGCGCTTTACAATCAGAGTCGGTAGGATAAATTTATACTCACAAACAATAATTTCCCATAATCCCCTTGTGTGGCGGCTCAAGTTCTTCCTCCCCAAACTCATCCCGCCGTGTCTTTCTGGAGCTCGCTTTGTGCGCCGGGGCCAAGGGGACGCTGGGATAGAAAAGGGTCTTCCCCAAAACTGTCCCCACAAAGCTGGCTACAGAATTTTATGGCGATATACAAAACAATAAATAATAATAATAAAGCCGAGCATCGTCTAGAATGTCTTGGGATGTCCCCCTCAGCACACCGTACAGAATCCCGACCCCATCGATCGTGAGCCGGGCGTCACAGACGCTCTACTGGATGAACGGGCAAAAATACCACAGAAACTCCATAAAATCTTGTGGAAAATCCTTCCCAGAAGAGTGGAAGCCGTTATATCTGCAAAGGGGGGCGACTTCATATTAATGTCTGTGTATTTAGAATGTGATGTCATCAAAGTCCCTGTTGATGTAATGGTCAGGTGTCCAAATACTTTTGTCCATGTAGCGTATATTGTGCTAACAAAATTTAAAAGCAAATGTATAGATCAAGAGGAGAGGAAAGAGCTGATTAGACTCGACGGGGGCCGGATGAGTCTGATCTGCCGGCAGATTCTGTTTCTGTCACTCGCTACAAATGCCTAAAATACATTTAATGTGTAACAGATGACGCAAAACTTTTAGACAGTTAGTTAAATGCCAGCGCTGCTCTTTTATACTTTTCGATCTATTTAAGCTCGCTCGGGGTGCAGCAAAACAAAGCGTATTTACCTAGAATGTTGTTTGGCGAGGGAGAATAGAATGCCTGTTATAATGAGTCATTAGAAAGAATGTCCGGAGGCGAGTCACATGACGAGAGATACCGGATCTGCCAGATAAAACGCTCATCTGTCTTTTACCGGCGTGTTTTGGGGAAGAAAAGAATGAAATAATACGAAGACATTCAGCTTTGGATTTCCCCGATAAAGAAGCTGTCTGCCGTCGTCTTCTTCCTCCTGCCCCCCCCACCGCTGGATTGCTTTCTCCTGAAGGGAGAGTCCGCTGATGCTCCCTGGATGAGGGAGGTGTCAGGAGTGTCTGTGTGTGTATGTGTATGTGTGTTGGAGTGTGAATGTTCGAGTGTTTGAGTGAGTGTGTAGTATGTGTTAGTTGGGAGGTTGGGTGCCATGTGCTGGGGAGCCACTCGGCTTGATCTGCCCCTCCGCCCAGATGTTACCAGCCCCCCCCTGATGCTTAGCCGCACGACAGCATCTTTAGTGCTTCGTCCACTAAGCCCGACTCAAGTGAATAATATACAATATATATATATTAATACTGTATACATATATGTCTCAGAAAGCGAAGCAGAGGCCCCTGGAGTTTATGGGTTGTGCGACCCACACCAAACTCCCTGCATTTTACTTTTTTAGCGTTTATTGGACCTATAAGCACAGGATGGCGGGGCTCTCTCCGCGACACCCGCTTTTATATTTGTATCTGAGGGTGATACGCTAAGCCGCCATTTTACTAAATCTCACGCTTTATGGGATTTTTATGTCCCAAGTGCGTAATGTTACATTTATCAACGTTAAACTGCAGCTGTCTTAATCTCGACCATTCTTCTGATTTACGTAAATCATTTTCCATGTAAAGAGATGCCTCTATGGCCGTCCCATACTGTTATATTGTTATATAAGCAGAACCCGTAGGGGTCTTTCTTATGGGGGATACATCAGCCAATAGCTAGCAGCCGGTTACAGGAAGCTACAGACCAGCCAATGAGAAAACACGGTTTTGGTGACCTAATACCATATAAGCATAACATTAATCCTAAAAAATTAGTTATAAATGAACCAAGCACTGCTTGTAAGGAAAAGCATCAAATAGGATTTGATCGATTTAATGTTGGAATTAATCAAGTAACGGCTACTGATTTATCATTTGGGTGGCGGCCAAGTCTTTCTAATAGCCGGTGGCAAGTGGTTTGTGCCCCTGATCCTTCCACGGGAAATGTTTGGGCCGCCTCACTGCCGTTGGCCGAGTCAGACATGATTCACCGGAGAGGAGTTTGGGGTGGGGGGGGGAACCGGGGACCCGCTGTTTGCACAAACTGGGGCAGGTTCTCCTCCCAATGCCGTTCCTGGGAGCTTTGCAAAGGAGGTACTTTAAATATTAACCCTTTAACAGTCCAAATCTGTTGTCGTTGATGGTGAATGAAGATATTCTGAATGAAGTCACCTGTATTCAAGCAGGGGGTTTCAGCTGAGATATAGCAGGGAGAAAAGCACTGATCGGGATTCTCAGGCAGCATTAGAGATGAATACGAAGGAGCCGGTGACCTTGCGTGACCCTGAGAATCTGCCCCATTGACCTCAAGACTGGGGTAAAACCCCAACAGTTCACCTTCGCCTTCCCTCTGCATATCTTTACCCCCACAATGGCCTCTAGAGCAAAAAAACCTCAACAACGCACTTGTTATTCATTAAAACGGTTCTTTTCTATCAAATTCTCTAAATGAATGAAAGTTACCCCCGGAGCAGAACTCGTACCCGGCAAAGAGCGGCGCGGAGAGGTTAAACGCGTGGTCAGCGCATGTTGGTTTAGGGATTACTTTTGTGCGTGGAAATAAATCACACCCCAGCGAGTCCCTGCACCTGATTCCAAGGGAACCGCTTCAACCGCAGGTTTCATGTATCATTAAAGGAGGAGAGAAAATAGAGAGGAGAGATGGGAGAGAGAAAGAGACGGGGGGGGTAGGAAAGAGTGAGATGAGAGAGAGAAGAGAGAGAAGGGAATGGGGAGAGTAGAGAGAGAGAGGGGATGGGATGGAGAGACCAAGGAGAAAAGAGGTCATCAAGGGGTCAACTGAACACTTATTTGAGTCACCTGAATTCAAGCAGGGATCTCAACCATGACATGCCGGTAGCAAGAACACCAATTAAGAGTCTTGGGTATCATCAGATCAGTGTAGGGTATAAAGAAATCAGCTCCACACCGCGTGACCCTAAGATTTTGCCCCTCCGCCATGACATTGATAGCCCCCTCGTATGATTATTAGCAATAGAAATCACGCAGACTTCACGCAGTCTCAAGAAATGGAGACTCCGCCGGGCATCCGGGGCAGAGAAAAGGAGCACAAAGCGTGACCCCGTGATACACAATAATACGCTTTATTGGAAGAACTCACTTAAATCGCCAGCGGCACCGAGACCACCTCAAGTGCAAACTCAGTAATAAGAACACTGCGGCGATCTGGAAACTATGGCGACGTCCAAATTAGATGCTTATTAAAGTATAAATACGAGCTGAAATTGTACCCCAACTCGACGCGTTTCGTCAGCATGGCCCGACTTCCTCAGGAGTGAATTAGGGGTATTGCAATTTATTATGCTGACCCCCCTAATCCCATCTGGCAGAGTAACACCCCCCTTACAGACTGCTTACATCATAAGTATGATGCATGTGTGTAGCCAGTGGCGCGTTGGCATAGGGTGGTGAGTCGAGGGGTGGGCAACAAAACTGGGGTCCGATTGTCCTCTTAATTGACTGAACCGGCCCGTCGGCGCAGCCTCCATAGGATATAGTAATAGGTGCTATGTGGGACGTGCTGATTTATGACATCATCATGCAGCAAGGGACAGTGAGAGAACGGCTGGTGTAAACGTGTCGCTGTATATGATACACATGTTTACCCGTGTGATCCCGTGTGATCCACTGGATCCTACAAATCCCGCCAGTCCCGGGCTAAATAAAGAGGAATGTGCCGTGAAATCTACCCGTTATGCGATTTACATTCCTTTGTGTCCTAAATCGTTAGAAATTCTATAAATATACAGACGTCCATTGAACTTTAAGACATTATCTGACACGTCCAGTTATCACTCGATTCATCAGTAAGAGATGAGCAGGTGCCGGCCGACAGTGAGCTTGCGATGACATCATCACGGCCGCTGCGGGATTATTTCTGCCGGACGTTAATATATTAACTCATTTCACTGCTGGAAGGGCGTAACCACCTGCAGACTGCAATGCCCCAGCCGCTTTGGCAACCATTGGGTTAACAACTTCCTGCCGTTACACATTTCCACCCGTTCCGTTGATTCGGGAGAGCTGACAGATATGATATTTTGATCGGTGATGCTGCCAGAGCTGCAGTAGGATCGTACCCTTCCAGTAACTGCGTATTCCGCCCCCGCCGCGTGATACGACCCCTGGGTGCCCCCTGAATTCTGCTCAGTGTCTCATTGAAGTGATCTGCCCCTGCTGTTTGCCACTCTTGCCCTGTAACCTGTTTTACCCCCCCTGCACCTACCTTCTTTACTCTTTACTCTTGGATTCTCTCTTCCTCCTGACCGAGTCTGATCTGCAAGAACAACACAAGAGGGAGTTTCCGCAAACAGCTGCCCAGTCGCCTTACTGGAACTGCTTATATTAACAGGGAGGCAGATACGGGGAGGGGCAGAGGCAGGGACAGGGGCAGAGGCATGGGCAGAGGCAGAGCCGGGGACAGAGTCACGGGCAGAAGCAGGGGCAGAGACAGGGGCAGTGACAGGGGCAGAGGCAGGGCAGAGTCAGGGCAGAAGCAGCGGGCATGGGCAGGAGTCCAGGGGCAGGGGCAGAGCCAGGGGCAGGGGCTGTCCCTAGGACACAGCATTTAGAAGAATGAAACCCGGAGTACACGAGATTTAAACGATAATTATATGTAAACCAAGTAACACAATAATCACAAGTTTAAGAAAGAGATACATTGTATTTATATCAGTTTAACAATGCAAAAAAAACAGAATGTTGCAGAATCTTGTAATACCTTTTTTATCGGACAAACAGTATTTCAAATAATAGACGAGCAAGTGAAAAACACAGGGGCCCTTAGACCAGCGGGTCTAATCTGCTTGTATAACTGCGCCACCTCTGCTGGTACTTTTGGGGTAGATATAGGTTTTCCAGCTGCTGTGGACTACAACTCCCATGATGCTTGGCAGTCCTTGTCTTTTTTGGATTTTTATAAAACAGGCCAAAGGTAACATGTTCACTGTCATGTTGGAGCAGCACCAGATGCGTGTCCACACAGCACACACGTGAGAGTGTCAGCAAAGCAGAGGTGTAGTCAGGGTAACTAGATGTTCCCTGCCCCTGATTTTATTTCTCAGATACTGCAGAACCTCTTTGGATACAGAGACTTGATATTTAGACTTAATCGCTACTGCGTCGTTCAGAGGGTAAGAGTCCTCCCAAAGGTTTTTGGTGCACATGTGATTTCTGTAATGATTTATTATTTACTGAGAGGGTGGTAGATACGTGGAACAGACACCCTGCTGAGACCAACGACTGATTAAGGTTTAAGTCGTTGTAGCAGAAAAAAAACGGCAGACCAGGTGGGGCCGGGTGGGGCCGATCTGCCGGAAGGTTCAAAGTTTCACTCAGACGTTCACTGTCATGTCACTGGGTTACTCGTGTTTGTTCCATACATAACAATGAATAGGTACTGATTTGTCACATGCCCAACATGTTCAGAGTTACAGTTATGTAACTACAGGGGTCGCAACTGGGACGGGGCCCGGGTGACCCCTGGGACCACTTGTTCCTGTCTCCTTGTGTCGGTTCCAAGCTGCTCCTGTGGAGTGAAAGTAAGGGGTGCGGCGGGTGTATGTATGTCTATATGTGAGCATGAATGTCTATGTATAAGTGTGTGTGAATGTGAATGCGTGTGTGAGCATGAATGTGTGTTTTAACATGAATGTGTATGTGAGAATGAATGTTTATGTATAGGGGTATGTGATCATTTATGTCTCTGTATAACTGTATTTGAGCAAGAATGTAGGTGTGTGTTAACATGAATGTGTATGTGAGCATGAATGTGTGTGAGAGAGCATGAATGTGTTGTGTTGCATGAATGTGTGTGAGAGCATGAATGTGTATGTGAGCATGAATGTGTGTGTAATGTGTGTGTGTGAGCATGAATGTGTAGAGCATGAATGTGTGTGAGAGCATGAATGTGTGTGAGAGCATGAATGTGGTTAGTGGGATGGAGAACCGGCCCTCCCTACTTTTCCAGATACTTCACCCCAGGGACCCAGAAGACACAGAAGAAAACATAAAAAGAATATACTATACTCTCCCTGGGGCTGTACTCTCCGCAGTACAGGACAGGCGCTGTAACACTGCTTAGCACCACACCTCGCACTCTCTCGCAGTATATGTAAGTGTATGTGAGCCTTAATGTTATGTAAAAGTGTTTGTATATATGAGCATGGATGTGTAAGTCTATACACTCCATCTCACACACACTTACACAACTATACTCACACACACACTTATACATACACATCAAAATCCCAGACGCCACCTCAGACTCTGGGGGGTCACAATACACGTTAATGTTCACACACTTATACATAGACATGCATTCATATACACTAACATATGAGCATACATGTGTATATAAGTGTATGTGAGCATGTAAGCGTAGGTCATGTGAGATGGAGTGTGTGTTAGCATGACTGTGTAAGTGTTTGTGTATTAGCATGGATGTCTATGTGTTTTTGTGTGAGCAGATTGTGAGCAGTTGCACACCACATGCACGCACATACCCGCACACTGCATACCCGCACACCGCGTACCCCCACACCCGCACACCACGTACCCGCACACACACATGTACGTACACACACCCACACAACGCATACCCGCACACCACGTACCCGCACACACAGAACGCATACCCGCACACCGCGTACCCCCACACCCGCACACCGCGTACCCACACACACACATACCCGCACACTGCATACCCGCACACTGCATACCCGCACACTGCATACCTGGTACCCCCACACCCGCACACCACGTACCCGCACACACACACACATGTACGTACACACACCCACACAACGCATACCCGCACACCGCGTACCCACACACACACATACCCGCACACACATGCACAGTCCAGCATTTAAGGCTAGAATAAGTAGGGGAAAGAATAACAGAACAGGGGGGGTTCCAGAGAAGAGGAGCCGGCGAGAGGGAACGGTGATAACCGATGGAGAGAGAGGTGGCAGATGTGGCTGGGGGGTAAAGGGGCAGCTAGGAGAGAAGAACTAGAAAATCTCTCCAGAAGGATGGAATTTACTTCCAATCGGATCACTGGCGCTAGTTTTGGTGAATTCATCCATATCGCTCTCCACCAATTCCCTCGTTGACCCTTTACTGCCCGGTCTGGAGATGCCTTCACTCCACGTAAGTCATCCGCTCATTCCCCTTGCATTCAAAGAGTTAAACTCGACTCAACGCCGCTTTATTTATAGCCGAATACTAAACGCGGATCATTTCTCGTTATTTGCTGAGCCAGCACTCTCCACGCGTTAGAGACGGAGCGGGGCAAGTCGGCGCAAACGATACAGAAACATCATCCAGAATCAATCTGCCCCAGGGAACGAGAAGCTGACAATCTGATGATTATTATTATTATTTTATACATACTCCGACAAGTGCCACGCGAGCCACGTTCACCTTATTAAACCTGCCACAGCCACCGCTCCCTCCGCGCCAGGAGCCGGGGCCGTCATCGGCGGCTTTAATATCAGATTTATAGAACCCTGGAATCAGTGAAAAGTAAAAGCAGCTGTGGGAAGGGCTCCGCTATTTAGCAGACTTCTTATTGCCTGAGGGGCAGAATATTCCCCTCCCCCCCCCAGGGCAGGGCTCGGCTCCAACACTCCCAGCCGACCAGAGCTCATAAAGCTTTGGTCCTCCTCTAGCCGTGGACATCTCCATCAGTGACATCCAGCGAAGACCGGAGCGGCGGAGAAAGGTGAGTACTGAGGAGAGGGGGGAGAGTACTGAGGAGAGGGGGGATTAGGAGGCAGGAGCGAACGCTACAATGTATCAACGCCAGGTCAATAGACGCTCCGCTGAGAGTCATTATCCCCGGGGGGTTTCACGAGTGTCCTTCTCTCTATTTTACTAAAAGGTGCGTGCGTATACACATTATATATATATATCTCACACCCATCATCTGTATAATGCCCAGTCCATAAAATAAAGATTAAAATAGTACATTAAAGGTGCTTTACAAATATACATTTACGCATACAGATATAACCGGAGCCGAGGGCGCTGCCTGTTGGCCGCCATAAAGTTCTCCTATACATTAGATCCATATAGATCTCGTTATTTGATCTCCTGGGAGTAACGCGTAGCTCAGTAATTGCCGTCCTCTGACGCCCCCCCCCCCCATCGCATTTAAAGGGACGGAATCCCTCAAATCGTTTGCGCCGGTCCAGTTTACATTTCTGCTGATCCTAGCATTCGGTTTGCAATGATTGTAATTTATTGTTTGGGACTAAGAGTTAAATTTATGGAATTGTATAATTAACCTATTACGATAAAATGGAAATTTACTGACCGCGCACCACCTGTGGCCCCCTAAGCCCGTGCGTTAAATAAATAAAATCCTAATTTATTAATATAAATTCCTGATTGTAACAGCAAAAGGAATAAAGCGCCGTTTGCCGGCACAGTTGTATCAGAGAATTCTTTTTATGTCCTAAAACAAACAAATCTACGCTTTTCTCAGAAACGAGAGGCGTGCAATCTGTTGTATGATCACAGCCAAACTTTTAAAGAGAAACAACCGCTACTTGGTTAACCCCTTAAGCACTTTTTTTTTTTACACTATACGACCAGAGCAATTTTTCTTTTTGCCATGTCTATAACCTTTATTTCCCTCTTTGTTAAATAAATTTTATTTTATATATATATATTATACCAGATGTGATTCCTATTTGCAGCATTACCATGGGGCACCTTATGCAAATCCTGCATTAATAATTTGCATACGGGTCTGCATGGTAATAACACAAATAAATAACTGAGCGTTTCCAGGCGCTGTCTCACCGAGCTCTCCTGCTTTTTCTGGGTTCACCGGCTTGTTGGGGGGGAGAGAGAGAGAAGGTCTCTCCTGACGCGGCCGCTCTGCGCTGTGAAACGGCTATTTACATTAACGCCATTACTTTTACCGGCGTTAACCATATTTGTTTGCTCGCAGGTCAATTGGAAACATGGCTCCCTGCTGTGGTCTCGTCACATCAGCGATGGTTCCAGGTGATGTCTCTCAGGATGTTTAGGTTGTAAAATGCTTTCCATTTATACCAAGGAAATGTTAGCTACCCTTCTCATGCCACTCGATAAGATTATCCCAGACTTTGAAGGACTTCTGAGTTCCTAGGAACGCTTTTGTTTTTCCGCCCCACCTTGTAAAGCCGGCCATGGAAAACGATTGATCTGAGTATCTGTTCTTTGATGACTTACCTGGTGGTCCAGTCTCCATCAGTTAAGGCAGCTGGATTACTGGACAATCTCCTCCATCGCTTCAATCGCTATAAACCCAACAATGGGGCGTCACTGAGGTCTGTGAAGAGAAAGAGGGAAGAACCTATTTATTTTTTAACAATAATAACCGAATATGAAGGTGACTGTGCCTTTATGCAATATTTTACGGAACTGAAATTTTTATTATTTGTTACGGTTTTGTGTCCTGCAGTCCCTCTGAAGGGGATCTCGGTGGATGTCCAGGTGAAAGGCTTCGTGGCCGACGTCTCTGCTACTCTGAAGTATAAGAACTTGGAGGAGAATGCGGTGGAAGCCGTCTTCGTGTTCCCCATGGATGACGACTCTGCCGTCTACAGCTTTGAGGCGACCGTGGAAGGGAAGAAGATTGTGGCAGAAATCCAGGAGAAGGAGCAGGTCAGGCTGATGTCCTTCAGAGATGAATCCAGATCTTGAGTTGTGTTTGCCCCCCCCCACTGTATTTATTTATTTTAAATATTATAACTCTCGTGTTATAAGAGGGTCTACCATAGATGATCAAAAAAGTGTTGTAGATGAAGAACATTAGGGCCTGAATATTTTATGTAAATTATTGTGATGACAAAGTACATTCTACGGTTGGTTCTACGGTTGGGTTTAGATAGTCTGATGCCCCTTAACCGCCTCTGTCGCTCTGATCCTCATCGATGATTTGACCGCAGGTAACTCTATCAATAGAGTTCATGAATATGTCGGATATGGTGAAATAAGACCGCAGTTTGTTTTTCTCAGGCTCATAAAACCTACGATGAAGCCATCAGCCAGGGCCAGCAGGCCTTCCTACTGGAGGAGGACGAGAGCTCCGGGGACATCTTCAGCTGCAGCGTGGGGAACCTGCTCCCGGGGCAGGAGGCCGAGGTGACTCTGTGCTTTGTGCGGGAGCTGCCGGTGGAGGCGGATGGAGCGGTGCGTTTTGTGCTGCCGGCCGTGCTCAACCCCAGATACACTCCAGAAGGTACAGAAGTCATCCCAAAGGTAGCCCCTCTTCGTGGGTATGCTGTATAATGATGTAATTTCTTTGGAGCTTTAATGGCGACCACTGGAGACATGGAAGATTGTAAACTCAAAAAGCCCAACTCTCACTTCTTAACCCTAGCAACATATCGGCGGGAAATCTCTGAAGACTGATAAAGATTCATGTATGTTACTAAATCCGTATTGAAATACCCTCAGGGGGTAAGTGCCCCACAAGCTAAAACATCACACCCCATATAGTGAAACTCAACCGATAACATGGAATGGAGATAAACTCGCCAAAGGTGAAATGCAATAAAATGTACTGAATGCATTCATGTTTTCTTGGCGCAGTGGAGACGCGTCTCGGATAACTCTCCTTTTTCTGGGGGGGGGGGGGGTTTGAACCTTTGGCCACCACCTGCCCTTGAAGGCATTAGTGGTTGCCAAGAAGATCTACCCCTCAAGGCCTTTTGCGGGGGAGGAAAGGAAGGGGCGACTTCAAGGAATTAAACTAGAAACCACAGGGCCCTTATGATAAAATTAACCAGGGCCCTCCCAATTTCACCAAGCAACATGTCCCACATTGCCACCTTTGCCCCAAGCAGCTTGTGAGTGCCTTTGCCCCAAGCAGCTTATCAGTGCCACCCTAACCCCTAAACAGCTTGTCTGTGCCTTTTTTGACCCTTGTCCCCTTCCAACATACACTCTGGCACACATATGTAAACATACACACATTATACACACTCATTCTCACCCCACAAATTACACATCCATGCTCACATACACTTATACATACATACCCCCCACATACATACCCTCATACCCAGCAAACACTCTGGGCTCCTAGAAAAGAGGGGCATCGGGGATATGAGAAGGACACTTAGGCGGTATGGGACAAATGTTTGAAGCGGACTGATCTGCCAAGAAGCTTAACCTAAAAATGTACTTTTAAGAAACCAGAGGCCGTGACAGCTAACTTCTACCGGAAACCCACTTCTCGAAGGTGACTTCCATCTTGTGTCATAAAGTCGTGCTACTACATCAATTGTAAAGGTGTTATTTGGGCAGCTGAAGACTCCAGCGCTCAGAGCTCCAGGGTGTCTCTTCCCCTTTAAAGAGCCAAAAACATGGCCATTTTTCTTTATCTGGATTTATTTCAGTCCACGGCTTTAGGGGCTGGGCCCGTGGGATATGAGGGGCATATGGAAAGTTTTTGTAACATCTGACACACCAGGTTCAAAGTGCATCAAAAGATATTGACCCTGAAGACCAATTTAAAGTGATCCTTTATATTGAATGTCTGAGACATAGACCCCTAAACAGTGAGACCGTATCTTAACGACTCCCTGTCATTGATAAAAGAAAACGCTGCCTACTTATGTTAATGGTTTCCATCTCCTAAAACCGTCTCTTCTCTCTTCCCCAGGAGAAAAGACCAGCGTTACGATGGAGACCCCTGCGTTGTCTGTTGACCGCATTCCGTACACGTTGACCATGAACGCTCACTTCCAGTCTGCAAACACCATCTCAAAGGTCGAGTCTAGCAGTGCTATTACCCCTTTGGAGTACACTAACGAGGACAAGACGGCGGCCAAGGTGAGGAACAGAACTGAATCATTTACCAAGGGTCCTCATCAGACCCATAGTTCTCATTTTTTACATCTCAAAAGACATTGTATGGCAAGTTTTTGTACATATACACAATTTAATAACTATTCCGGCAGGTGTCCCTGGCTGAGGGTCACAAGTTTGACCGAGACGTGGAACTTCTTGTCTATTACGCGGACGTGAACAAACCTAGTGTCATTGTAGAGACGGGGCTTCCAGATAGCCAAGCAGGTGAGCCGATTGGAAGTAATCAGTAAAATTCTGACCCTGAATTTTTTTTTTTAAGAAAGGAGGGGGGTATCTGATCCATCCGATGTAGAAGCCAAATGGCCAATGACTAATGCTTACACATTCTAGCATTGTAATTAATGTATTTTTCCTCCTCCATCTCTACCTGAAGGTTCCATGTTGGCTGAGCCCGTGGTCATGTTAAACTTCTACCCCAGCTTCCCCGTTACGCAAGAGCAATCTAACTGCTGGGAGTTCATCTTCGTGATGGACAGATCTGGAAGTATGACCTGTAACATGAATCAGCAGCCAAATTCTCCATCTCGAATCCAAAGTGCCAAGGTTTGTACAGTGGAAGCCACTCACGTGAAGGGTTAACATGTTAAAATGTATGATTGGGACAACCTTCAGTAGCAGCGGAACATTTGTCCATTGTGGGACCTTGAGAGAAATGATACTCCAATGGCTAGATCTCCTTTCCAAGAGAATTCAAAGTGTGACCAACTGTTCTGTTTACTTAATGCCCAATTCTCAATATGGCGGTGGCTGAAATTCCAACTGCCTTAAAACAATTCAAAAAACCTATTAAATGGAGACGCCGCGGGATTAACCATGAATGCGGATTTCATAAGATCCTTGAAGAAAGTCCTGAGCTCCTAGGTATCCAGACATCCATGGGCATGAAAAGACTTAGCGACAAGTCTGAGACTTATGACTTCGCTAAATAAAAATTCAATAAGCCAACTTATTTCCTGCTTCCATAATGTGTATTTTTTATTGTTTTGTTTTTTTGCAGGAGACGCTGGTCCTTCTGCTGAAAAGCTTACCGCTTGGTAGCTACTTCAACGTATTTGGATTCGGGTCAACGTTCGAGTCCTTCTTCCCGTGAGTACGAAAGAGCAAGTCAACCGGTGACTCAACCAGAGCAGAAAGTCATGATGATGGGACCTTCAGTCCATTATAAAACATGCGTAGAAGGGGTTCACGCATTTGCATGTAAAAGCCGGCTTCACGTAGTAATATATATGCCTCTTGGACTGCGGACAACTTGAGGTTGTCTAAGGAACCAGTCCTATGCCATGTAGACCTTATAAGAACATCGACTTTGCCTTTATATATTATAATCTCTTTTATAGGGTTCTATATACTATAACATTTGGCCCCAGTGCTGTGGCAATCTATAGAAGAGGGGCTTCCATTACAAATTTGGGTATTTTTGTTTTTTTTTTTTTTAAAAATCCCTTTTCTCTGTGATTTCTGTTGTTCTTGTCTTAGGGAAAGCGTGGCGTACACCCAGGAATCCATGACGGAATCCATAAAGAGGATTAATGAACTTGAGGCGGATCTTGGAGGAACAGAAATCCTGCAACCCTTACAAAAAATCTACAAGACCGCGGTGAGGCCCGAGCACCCCAGACAGGTAAGATGCCCAAAAAATAGGAATGGCGTACGGGAGAGGACCTTCTGCCGTACCTTCACCAGCCTCGTCCCATGGAATGAGTTAGGCTGAAAAAGATCTTTTTGTTTGAGTTTAATTGCCCAATTCAGCCCCCAGGCCAGTCTGTAACAATGTTAATACATCTGTATGTAGATGATCTGAATTGTAATAAATTAATATGGCTGATCTACTGCCAGCACCATCCTACGAAGGACTCGTAAAACCTTTCTTTCTTTCAGCTCTTTGTCTTCACGGACGGTGAAGTTTCCAACACGAAGGGGGTGATTGCCGAGGTTCGCAGAAACTCCCCCAATCACAGGTAACAACGTGTGAAACGTACATTAATAACCAGTATACCATGTGCTCCAGTGGTCACCGTTGTCAAAGCCCCTTGCAGATACATTTGAGCTCACTGTTATCCTTTGTCCCATACCTCCCGAGTGTCCTGATGCTATCTCTCCTCCCCCGATGCCCCTCTTTTCTAGGAGGTCAGAATGTTTGCTGGGTATGAGGGGATCGTAGGGTTCTACCTACAGCCCTAAAAGCCCCAATAATGTATATAGAAACGGCTTTATAAACTAAACGGGGTTTAAGAGACTTCCTTTAATTGCCCCACTCGGTTTTACAAATAGTAAGCAATAGGGCACAAAGAGCCAAAAAGTGCCCTTCTTTAGAAAATCTCTCTGAATCCTCGTGATAAATGTAGGTGGTGTGATTTATTTCCATGGGTGTTGATACATCGTAGCGATACCTGAATTAAAGGTTCTGCCCCACCTGTCCTACTGGATTTAACATTTCTTATAACTCGGTGAACCAACAGAAACAACATTCCTATTACGGGTGAATACCCAAACCCGTCCTCAGAACAATTCTTCCATTGTATATTTTTTTTCTCTCATAAACAACAAAAAAAAGCTTCCTGAAAGTGGGTGTTTTTATATGATCAACCCTTCAGCGGACGAAATAAATAATAATAAAAAATAACAACAGATCTACTAAGAATCATATGCGAGCGTTAATTAACATTTCATCTCATTTGAACATCGGGGGTATAGAACCTCTTGGTTTTAATGTTTATTTGCCATTATCGTCTTTCTGCAGATGTTTCACTTTTGGGATCGGCGAAGGAGCCTCCACCGCGCTTATTAAAGGCATGGCCGGTGCCGGGAACGGCACCTGTGAGTTTATTACGGGCGACGAGAGAATGCAGCCCAAGGTATGGAGTCCCCGAGAGCAGACGCACATTTTCTTTGGAATCGGTTTCCTAAAATGTCTCGGGCTTGGGAGTCCCAACGTCGTTCCCGAGTCCTGACCCCTACTTCTCAAGCCGTCGTTAAAGCCGCCGTCTCTTGTTCTATCCCTATAGGTTCTGAGGACCCTGAAATGCGCCTTGCAGCCCATAGTAAGGGAAGTGACTCTGACATGGACTCTCCCTCCTGGCCTGGAGGCCGTAACGATCTCCAAAGCCCCCAGCGCCATTTTCCAGGGTCAGAGGTCTATTGTCTATGCCCAGCTGAAGGGACAGGTGGGTTTTTGGAGGGCGACGGCACCGTAGTGGCGATCGTGTTGGCTAGAAAAGCTCTAATTTGAAATGAAAATATTCAGGATTTCTTCTTTGCTCTGGAATTATTTATTCGAACATCTCAGAGGTTTTTCCTTCTTTGAAGGAACCTGTGTGGGTTTCCCACCAGTCTGGAAAACATTACGTTGCTTTTAATGATGTGTCCTTCAGCTTAAAAAATATAGTTCCTAGTGATGTTGGATGGCCTGACCATTCCCATAAGCATCCCCTAATTGATTTTCTCGGGGAATGCTTTAATTACATCCTGGAGACATGTGACACGAAGGCACTGATAGGCTGAAAGTCTTAGATGTCCGTCCAGAAGCGAATGGCCCTTATATAATGCTGTGTTTTGTTTTTTTAACCCAGGTGGATGAGAACGCGGAAGGTAAAGCCAGTCTTACCTACAAATTTAAAGAAGAAGTCTTCACAAATGATCTGGAATTACCCCTGAAATCCGAGAAGACTGAGAGGTATGAACCCGTAGGGGGGGGCGGCTGATGATAAAGGATAAGGATAGGTCTTAAACATTTATTAAGGTTATGCATAAATTCTGGGGCAAACAAGTACATTTGTGGGTTATGTTGCATTATATGAATGTTTTGAGTATAATTAAGGGCAGAAGTATTATGGGGTGATAGAGACCATTCAGAAGCTTGGAAGATGGCAAGCTCTGGTGTTTGTGTGTCTTCTCCTGCTAGGCCCACCATCCACAGGTTGGCAGCCAAGGCTCTGATCTCTGAGCTAGAGGGCGACGCTGACTCGGAGGAGGTGAAAAAGAGGATCTTGGAGATCAGTCTCCAGTCGGGAGTCATCTCCTCCCTTACGGCCTATGTGGCCGTTGACAAGGAAAGCAAGAGCCTTGTTGAGGGTCCTCCGGTGCGTCGTGACATCCCACATCCAGGTAGAGAGCGTAACGTGCTCCTCGGAGCCATCCATGGGCATCTATGCCCACCTGCCCTTTGGGATGGAGGCAGATTTAAACCGGGCCCAATCCAAAAACCAGATGGCAAGTGGATGCCGTCCATCTAGAACGCTTTAGGTGCCAGGAGAATGGAGGGTAAATCATGGACTCCTTTGGCCCCCAGGGTGGAAAATAAGATTTCAATCCAGATTTTAGGGGCTATGCGGGATTGACCTGGCCAGGACAGTCTTTAAACAGAGGTGTGCCACTATTCTGCCCCCCCCCGCAGCCCAATTATACCCAGGTGGAGGTTAATGTAGCCATCGGCACAGACTTCTTTACCAGGATCTCCTCCATCGTGGTCTGCGTGCCATCTGCTGCTGGGCACTGACATAAAATGCCTTATTCCGCCAGGGGGTGGACAAGACGCGAGGGGAAGATGAGACTGGGGTGAAAACAGACATTCTTTTGACCTTCTGTATATTCTTCTGTTTACAGCAATGCCCTACATGGCTTGTTGCATGGCTGGCCCCCCGGTACCCATGCTGGATATGGCAATAGAACTTTGTGAAGCTCCATCGATTACAGAAAGAGGTAATTTTGCGTGTATTTCTTAAAACCTCTTTAGAACATTCCTTTTGTAGAACGGGTTTCAATACGAAAACCTTTTTCATCCTCTGTTCACGTAAACACTCAACCCCCCCCCGTTCTAGGAACATGCGCCGCTGCAGAGTCCTCGGATCAGCCAGGCGGGAAAGCGGGGGCATCCGAAGGTGAGACTCGGGCTCTGCCACATTGTGTTGTGTTTTTGTTCTTTATTATTAACCCCTCTTTTTGTATTAACCCCTCTTTTTGTATTTACCCACCCAGTCCCAGAAATTGCAGTCTGCAGTATATCTGGCCCAGAGTCTGACTCCAAAATTCCGGACCAACCGGAACCAGGTTTATCGTCCTCTGACCCAGAAACCGGTGTGTATTTTGCCATCGTTCAGCTTTTCTGCCGCTCCGTGCCTCCAAATTAACTAAAAAATACCCCCTCTTAAAATATTTGCTAATAATTGGATGTCGCTGGAAGTCCTTGTCCTGGAAGTTGTTGATCCTGTTTTTACACTCGCTGACGTTCCGAATTCTGAAACTTGCTACAATCAGAAGAGTTGCCTTGTTTACGAATATTCCCCCTCCACGGCATATGTTTGTGCAGCGCTTTTTTAATATCCTGCCGTCACCTAGCGCCACCACGTCATGCCATAGGCCTGTCGTATATATTTTTTGTAATTAAAACGCGATAAAATGGTGAAAATTTGCCTTCTCAATCTTAGACAATATTGATGAAAATTTTTCTAGAGCAATCCTCTTTCTGGGGGATAATTAAATTTATTTAAATTTTAATTAAAGGGACTAAAGCCATGTTTTATGGAACATATCTGCCAACAGTCCTGAATTTTGTGGGACAATTTTTTTTTGTGGGGGGGAGGCTGTCGGACAAGTCCATTTGTTAACTTGGCGATATAATTTGCGCTATAACTAGGCATAGCTATATTATGCTAATTATGTGGGCTGGATAGTGGGAGGAGCTTTGGGCAGTAGGTGTGGTAATAGCAGTTCTGCAAATGGAATTGTGTTTTTAAATGTTGGCAGCTATGCTCTTGTGTTGGCGTCTGTGTGTGTTTGTGGGGGGGGGCAAAGATGGCACAGACAGGCTGTTTGGGGGGCACTAAGAAGGTGGAGCAAAAAAGTAAAAGTAAAACCAATCCTTGTTTGTTTGTGCACATAGTAATCCTATATGGGCTGCCATATCGCTATTTTCTTTCCATAAATTTTATTTTTTACAGATTACAATAAACGAACACATATATATGTCCCAGAAACCCAATTTATTTGCTTGGGAACAGCCATCTCAATAGGGAGGAATTTTTGTTTTAAATATATTGCTTATTTTAATCTTCAAACACTGATAAATAGGTTTAAGGTAAAAAAATCAGGATTTGGGAAAGATGACAATTTGTTTCATGTCCTCTGATAAATCTCCCAATTAGCGCCAGAAGTCGCAGTTTGAAACCGGTAAGTCTGGCTCTGTAGTTCTGACCGGCATTCTGTCTTTAGGGTGGGGGTTTATATTATTATTATTATTTATTATTTATAGCACCGTCATACTCCGTATCGCTGTAGGCAATTCTAGCATCACCTATGACAATGTGCTTAACGCATGAAACGCATTAGGTGGCTGTCGGGCAGCGCGCTATGTATTATTATTTATTTATTTATTTTTACTGCCATCCGGTGAATTTTTTGGTGGCTGCTCGTGACCTTGGTTTGGTGACTCTCGCTGGGTCTGTGCTTTTCATCGTTTGCACATCGAGCTTCTGCTGTCTGGGGGGTTTCTAAGCAGTTTTGGTGGCAAAGATGGTATAGGCAGGCTGTTGGGGGCACAGACAAGCTGTTTGGGGGCCAATATGACTCACCCAACTATTTGGGGACAAAGGTGGCACTGTGGGACATGTAGCTTGTGAAGCTGGGGGCAATTTTTGCATCAGGGGCCCTGTGGCTTCTAATTGGCCCCCGGGTTTCCTTTGCATGTGTAAGAAAGTCAGGACAACTTGTTTTGATGCGCTCTGCATTTAGGGTTAGATATAAATAACAATTCTAATGGAAAAAAAAGTAAAAGTGCCGCATCTGCCAACTTTCTCGGTTGACCAGGACCTAAAGTTCTTCTACATTGCACCAGAAGTCCTCTGTCTACCCGTATCCTGGTCTGTCCTCCATCATTATGTCCGATACAATATCTCTTCTTCATCCCCGCTGGACCAATCAGGGTTTGTATTGAGACTCTGCTCTGCTCTCAAGGTCAAAGGTTAACTAAAACTTGAGTATGCCGTGTCTGACCGGCGTTGGGCAAAGCATCTCCCTGGAAGAGAATTACATTCAGAGAACTTTATTCTAATTCTGTTCGCTTTCTTTTAAAACAGTGGAGACCCCTGCTGTCTTCAGGCTGATCACGCTGCAGAACGCCGACGGCTCCTGGGACCCTAGTTCAGAATTGGCCTCTATCCTGGGAGTGTTGGAGGACTTCACCGAGAACCGCCCCGAACAGGTGACCTAATAAATAATCCCCACAACCTGCTGAAGGGAACCCTAGGCGTTTCCAGTCTCTGTATATACACAGCGGGGAGATAACAGGAAGTGGCTTACAACTTTCTGCTTGGGTTGACGCAGGGAGAGAACAGGAAGCGGCTTACAACTTCCTGCTTGGGCTGACGCAGGGAGAGAACAGGAAGCGGCTTACAACTTCCTGCTTGGGCTGATGCAGGGAGAGAACAGGAAGTGGCTTCCAACTTACTGGAAATGGGAAATGGAGAGGAATTTGTGGGAAATGGCCTGGCTGAATAAATTAACAGGGCAAAATATGAATGAATTGTGAAGTATACGCATCTTGTCTCAAAGTTTGGCCTACTTGTTGCAGCCAATCACACCGGCTTCAGATTGTACTGTGGTGGGGAGTTATTTTGTACTCTCATCCCCTCACAAACAACTCGGAGATTAGCGAATCGGCGGGTTTATTCGCGAGCGTCTGGTCACTTGAGTTAACCTTTAAATCGACTGATCGCTCTACTTCTGAATGGACCCGAAGGTAAGACTTGGTTCCCATATGGATAAAAGTGCATGTAAGGGCTGAAGGAAACATTACTGTACTTTGTAACGGCTTTTTAGTTTTTGGATGTATTTTAGACTCATCAGTCCTTCGATGAATCCATTTTTCTGCCGCTCTAGCGCTTGCAAATACAGGACCCCGTATTAATTGTTATGCGTGAGACCCCCCGACATTAATCACTCTCTCCCAGGATGTGGATACCCCTGTGTGGACCACGATTCTTGCTCTACTCTGGCTTCACACATCGGGTCTCGAGCAGAGAGATGAGTGGGAGCTTCTGGAAGGGAAGGCGCTGTCATGGATAAAGTCCAAAGCAGGTAAATAAGAATTATAATCTCACAAAACCCTGCGGCACCGGGTCGCCTGGTGCGCCGGGGTCACTGATTTCTCTTAATGGGGATAGATTTAAGCAACATATCTTGTAGGGTTTTATACTCTTGCCCCTCCCCCATAGTATTGGATGAGATGGTCCCTGACTTTTTGAAAAGAAACCCCCCCAATGTGTCTTTGTTCCTAGCATCCAATTCAAGAGTCTTTTCTTTACAAGAAGTTGTAGTCTTTGCCTCAATGTTTTCAAGCAGCTGCATATCCACCATTTGTATCCGAGTTATCTGAGCCCCAATCTACTAGACAAACCCCCCCCCCGACTCCAATACCTTGTGGCCCCCCCCAGGTGGATAGATTATCTTTTTAATGGCTCTTTGCTCTTTTGCCCCTTTCTCATGAGTGAACTTTCTCGTTAGGATCTTCTTTGGGCGACTTAGTCCAAGCTGGGAACGCCCTGCTGAAATCCTCCGTGGCTCCCGACGTGTTCGGCTTATAACCGAGGAACAGGCTGGTGGAAAACCAAAGACTGTGAAAGGCTTTACCCCCCAACTTCTCCAACCTTCTTCCACTGCAGACCGCATTACTGGAGCCAAGAAAACGTCTCAAATCCCATATTTCACACGATCAGTGTGTGTGTGTGGGGGGGTTAACTTGTTCCCCTCTAAAGGACCAACACATGGGTCTGACAGCTGTAGAATGCTATAGTTATCTGTGAAACATTGTAGCATCTCGCTGGTGTCCAGTTAAATAAATCTCTTGCATGAGTTAAAGTTGATTTATGATGTTTTATTAGATTAATACAGGAATATCTGAAGTGTTGGATGAGAGATCTGAAGGCAGATCGGGGATTGGAGATTTTCTGTTGGGCCGGCCATTTAATTATACTTGTGGCTGCGGCCACCAACGAAGCTGCAGGTCATGCCCCCACGCATAATTACCCCCACTGCGCGTACCAGATGTGCTGACTGGGGCTGATAAATAGGAACACATCGCTTTGCTAATCAGCTGGGGTGGAAGAATACATGAGCCGTACCATAAAAGAGCTAAGAATGGACGCCGGTTACACGTTTCCTAGGAGAGTTGCTTTTGATCTGAGTTCCAAACCCCGTTACCCTAATATCTCCAGATGGGACAGCGGCCAGTCTCGCCCCCTATCCCTATGGTTGCCCCATTAACTCTTCAATCCCCAGGTCATTTGGAAGCTGCTGAGAAGGTCCATACGTCTTCAGAAAGCGTTTGGGTCGGGAGTGCAGAACATTTGATTTACTGGCCGATTGTTAATCTTGAACATTCCTTCCATGAGAGAAAGGAGGGAATCTTCTCCCTCGCACAGAGAGAGGGGAGTGGGTCGGAGGGCCGGGCTCCCTGTGGGGTGCTGCTGGGGTAGTATTATACCCTATTACACTTAATATTCATAAAGGAGGCCTAGCTCTTTGTGCGGTTCCTTTGATCTCACCCAGCACCCTCTCTCAGAAATACTGCATGCAGTTCCACCAAATTCTAGATATCACAACCCAATGAGCTCAGACCAGCTAAAGCCTCCCAAGAAGCTGAGGGAGGCAGAGGCCTGAAGGCCCCCATTGCCGTTAAGCAGATTGCGGGGTCCAGGTGCCAATAGAGCTCACAGCAGGTGGGATCCTTGCTGAGTTACCGGTGTCATTTACTCCGCATTTATCTTGTCCCAGAAAACGACAGCTCCTTTGAATTAGGGACTGTCCTAGGAAATCCAGGACACATGGTCACGCTACTGCCCGCTGCCTGTATACTGCCCCAGTGGCAAACACACCCCGATGACTTAGTCCAGGCTTCCAGGGACCTGCTTTATCTCTTCGTTGTCCTTTGAGCTCTTAATGTCATTAAAATTCCCTCTCCTGGTCCCTTCTGGATGTAAATATCCAAATACATCGTCGACGCTCCTAAGACCTCTGCATGAGGTACGTATGATTTGGGGCCCCGCATCCGTATGATCCGGCTCCAGTATGTTCGGGTACTGACAGCAGGTTCTGCTAATCCCCTATGGATACCCAACAGGGTGCGCAATATATAGCATTACAGAGTAACAATAAAAGGAATCTCAGATACCATCTCATGTAAAATAAAGGTGCAGGGAGGAGGCAGCCGCCGGGCCAATAAATCTCTTCTGGAAATGATAAAGACCCCGTTATTTGTTTGCTGGGGGCTCAGCGATCAAAGAAACGTAACTGCGGTTTAGTGAAGAACACGGAAGGAGGTGCGGCGCTCTCCAGCTCAGGCACTGCCGGCTGCGGAGTCTTTCTCTCCGGAATATGAGAGATGAAGCCCCTGATAAAGTGATTTATTATCTCCATTACACATCCCAAAGTGGATAGCTAGGTAGATAAATGATGGACGGATAGACAGATGCATAGATAAAGAAAGACGGATGGACGGGTAGATTGAGATGGATATGGGGATTGCAGAGCGGCTGCCATTCAGATGAGCCCCAACAGATCATATCTCATGAACCTAGCGCCCATCACCCGCATAGCATTATCTGCTTATCTACCCCAAAGTACCTCCAAGTGTTGTCACTGCCCCCCTCTCCCCCTCTCTCCCTTATTCTAATTTACTAAAATAATTTGCCATTTGGATAGTGCTGTTCACATTTTATTTATTTTACAATCTCAACATATTCCTATAAACCCTAAATCCCTACAAACGTTATCATTTCTTTTATCACGCAAACGTCCTTTTCTACCAAAATAAATAAATAAATTTATATATATATAATTGAATGGAACACTTGCAGGAGATAAAAGAGCACTTTGGTATAACGTAGGCTTCCTGGCCTTCAATTTAACGAAAGTTGGGTTCTTCTCTTTCAGGACTGGACACGATCCCTCCATGTGCTGCAATTTAAATAAATAAATTTAAAAAAAAATAGAAGCCTCATAGACAGAAGTGATCATCACAGGACGTCAATGTTAGAAATATCCAGATCTACAACTTGACAGTTTTAATTTTTTAAATATATAAAAGTGCGTAATTTTACGGCCTCGCGGTCATCATGCTTGGCTGCACCTGCATTTTTCCCCGTCTACGACAGTCCTTTCGGTCCCCGTTCCCACTTTTTCTTGCGTGGTAGAGGCTTCTTTACCGCCATGAATGGTGGCGATTGGTACAGGAAAATCTTGCGGTTCCATTGCACCACCACCAGCCTGAACCACTGATACAAGGCAGGATGGATCCATGCTTTCATGTTTACGCCACAATCTGACCCGGCCATCTGGAAACGAGGCTCGTCAGACCGGGCAACGTTCTTCCAGTTCCCCATCGTCCAATTCCGGTGAACCCGTGGGAATTGTAGCCTCATTGCCGAGCGGCACCCGGCGGGGTCTCCTGCTGCTGTAGCCCATCTGCTTCAAGGTGCGACGTGCTGTGCGTTCAGAGATGCTGTTCTGCATAACTTGGTTGTAACGAGCGGTTATTTCGGTTACCGTCGCCTTTCTGTCCTCTTGGAGCAGTTCATCCATTCTCCTCTGACCTCTGACATCAACCAGGCACTTTCGGCCACACAGCTTCCGGTTACTGGACATTTTCTCTTTGTCGGACCATTCTCTGTAGACCCTGGAGATGGTTGTGCGGGAAAATCCCAGCAGATCAGCAGTTTCTGAAATACTCAGACCAGCCCGCCTGGCACCAACAATCATGCCACGCTCAAAGTCACTTAAATCCCCTTTTTTCCCCATTCCGATGCTCGATTTGAACTTCAGCGGGTTGTCTTGACCCCGTCTACATCCCTAAATGATTTGCATTTATTTCTTCAAACATGATGACGAGAGAGATGCCAAACGAGAAGATCTTCCATCCTTGCGGCCGAATTCAGTTTATTCCGTATATACTGAAGAGAGAAAAATAAAACATGTTTAAAAATATATATAAAAACATAGAAAGATTTTTCTTGTTAATGGAGGCATTTCGTCACTCTTTGCTCTCATTCCATATTTAAAAGATTAGGAACAGGCAAGAAAAACATTTCTAGCCATTGAAAGAGAGAAAATAATAAGATAATTAAATAAAAAACCTGCGTCACCTCCCTGCGGAAAGCTTGGGACAGAAAAACGGGACGTGAAATGCTGGCCGGGTTTCAACGTAGAAAAATGCCAAGTTCTGCATTTGTAGAAGAAAATCAAGCGTGATAATCAGAACTCGGATGGATATTTATTTGGGAGATCCACAATTTAGAAAGATCTAAAG
>VKOC01023237.1:0-17181 GCA_009364415.1 Spea multiplicata
ATTTTATGGGTAAGAACAAAAAAAAGGATGCAGTATTGTGAGATGGATACGCATGGATAATGACAGGGATATATGTGTCAAACATAATTTGTCTGTGACACAAACTGTAAAGTAATAATAAAAAAACAATAAAACTAGCCTGTTTCTTATATTAATCAATTTACACAAATACTTTCAGTAATTGCGATCTACACTTGAACACAAATCGTGGTACATACTTTATACGATGAGTGATTTTTTAAATTATTTTTTATTATTTTGTAACTGTGCAGATATTTGATCAAATATGGTGATCATTATCACAAACTAATGACATACTAAGGTCTGGTCTGAGGTCCAGAGCAAAAGCTTAGCCTTGCAGAGTAACCCCCTACTTACCCTCACAAAATGTTCTTTGTTATTCTTTTGTGATGTAACAAACTCTATTGTCTGGAAATACAAGGGGGTGTGGAGGGGGTTGCTATTCTTTGGTATCAAGTGTTCTGCTTAGGTTAAGCACATATAAAAACAGAGCATGCTACTCCATACTAAAACTCCACTTTCCATATAAAGAAAACTTTGAATATTTATTTTTTTTATTAATGTTTTCCCTATGCAATGGATACACTATGCATAGTTACAGACTAAGTCCTTAGCCATGGTTTAAATATAGAACAACTTCAGCTAAACTATGGGATGCAGTTGTTTAACTTACCAATTCACATTAACCAGTTTAAAAATGTTCATATCAAACTTTTTGACCTATAGCATGGTTCAACAGACTATAAACATTGCCCTTGTACCTGTAACTTCTTACATCCACTTAAAGCATCACTTCATACATGTCACATATTTCTCAATTGAGATATCATCATTGCAATGTATGTGTCTCTCCCAGGACTTATGAAACATTTGTAGAGAGGTCTCTTAATCCTTCTATCTATCTGGGCAGAGGACCAGTAGGTTCCCATGTAATGTACCATTATGGGTTCTAAGCAATTTAACTTGTCTGAGGTCTGTTGAATGTGAGCCTCTAGTTTTTCCCTGGCGTGCTATATTTCAATGCAAAAGAATATTTTGTATTTGAAACAGTACATGTAAAGGTAGAAAGGGAGAGATTTTTAGGAAAGATAAAAATAAAAAACACAGACAGAAAGGGGAACTGGACAAGAATATTAAGAACAGTTATGAAAATATGTGACTTGAGAAGACCAAATGTCCAATGAAATCAGAGGGCTTCTTGACCAGAGAAATCAATGAAGTATTGGCACTATGGACTAATTTATTCCATGATATTCCTCAGTTTGCATTTCTATGTATTCACTGGGGTATTTAAAGGTTAATCATGTATTCAAAATTCATTATGAAGTCCCTCTGAGTACTTTGAGTTCCCTGGGATATTTCTGGCAACCTCTGAGTGTCCTATACTTTGACTGCTGGCAAAGAATATTGCTGTTTTGGGTGTGAGCAAAATAATGTAAGCATAGGCATAAGAGTTTATCTGAGGGTTGTAGAAAAGAGTAATATGTAAACAGTGACTTAGTAACAGCAACTTGAAAAAAAGATACAAGTGCATCAAGTTCAACCTTGCTGCTGATCCTTAAAAAATCCCACATTGAAGTGTTTTCCAACTGTGCCTCAAAAACTGGAAAATGTTCTTCTTGACTCCAAAATCTGAGTTCATGGTAGATACACAAGCTATAACTAATGCTGTCCTTATAACAATCATATCATATCAAACAAGGTTCCAGTTCATCCCAAAGGTGTTCGATGGGGTTGTGTTCAGGACCAGTAAGGTTCTTCCACACCAAACTCATCCAACAATGCCTTTATGTACCTTGCTTTCTGCATTAGGCCATAGTCATGGTGGAATAGAAAGGGCCTTCCCACAAATTGGAAGCATAGCATTGTTCAAAATGTCTTGGTATGCTGAAGGGGACATGACTGGCTCACACAGAGCCCTGAACTCAACCCCATCAAACACCTTTGGTATGAACTAGAATGGAGATTGCGAGCCAACATCAGTGCCTGACCTCAAAGACACTCTACTGGGTGAATGGACAAAAATTCCCACAGTAACAGAAATGGGGAAGGATCACATAAATTCCATGAACCTTCTGGTTAATACCCATATAACTCCCACCCATTGTGCCCAAATGCTTGAGATGACTGCCTAATGCCTACAGAAGGGCAGGATTTACATGAATGATGCATGTTCCGAGGCAACTCCAGTCTCCTATTGCAATGCTACTATATATATATCGATCAGCCATAACATTATGACCACTGACAGGTAAAGTGAATAACACTGATAATCTTGTTATCATGGCACCTGTCAGTGGGTGGGATATAGGGTTCAAAGTTGATTTCTTAGAAGCAGGGAAAATGGACAAGTGAAAGGATCTGAGTGACTTTGGCAAGGGCCAGATTGTGATGGCTAGACAACTGTATCAGAGCATCTCCAAAACTGCAGCTCTTGTAGTGGGCTCCCAATCAAAAAAAGGTCCAAGGAAGGAAAAGCAGTGAACCGGCGACAGGGTGGTAGGCGTTTAAGGCTCATTGGTTCAAGTGGGGGGGCGAAGGCTGGCGAGTGTGGTGAAATCCAACAGACGAGCTACTGTAGCTCAAATTACTGAAAAAGTTAATGCTGGTTCTGATAGAAAGGTGCCAGAACACACCAACGTACATTGGCATGTGTGCATAAGAACTGGACCACAGAGCAATGGAGGAACGTGGCCTGGTCTGATAAATCACGTTTTCTCTTACATCACGTGGATGGTCGGGTGCGTGTGCTTCTCTTACCTGGAGAACACATGGCACCAGGATGCATCCATGGAAGCCCCACCTCGAAACTTACAGAACTTAATGGATCTGCTGGTACCACAGCACACCTTCAGAGGTCTAGAGGAGTCTATGCTGTTTTGGCGGCAAAAAGGGGACCTACACAATATGAAGCAGGTGGTCATAACGTTATGGCTGATCGATGTGTATATATATATATATATCATGTTTATACGGTCTTGATTTGGAAAGTATTGTACATGATTCATGAAGGTTGCAAACTGTAAAATATATTAAAATTTATTTAATTGAAATTTAACCTAGACATGCAGTTGTGCCGAATTACTTCACAGCCAACTAATGGTGTTATTTGTATAAATCACACTTTCAGTTTTTCAGCATTTAGGTTCAACAAAAGCCTTTATGACTATATATCTAACAGGTGTCCTTTTGAGTGGCTGAGCACAAAAGATATATTTCTTCACAAAAACACCAATACTATCTTAACATCTTCAATTTGTCTATTTATCCATTGGCAATCTTGCATTAAAAGACACATGCAAGGCAACAGTGATCAGAAATGTCAGGTTCGGCAAAGTGCACTAAAAAAAAGGTCTCTCACAGCATGTCCACATAATTCAGTAGTACTATAACCAGTAAAATTGAGTCCAACTATCATGACATTTACATATTGAATTAGTTTGTGGTCACCACATGGGCAAATGCAGTTTTAACGTATCCTAGTGACCTAGATTCAACAGAATATTACTGTCTGCCCTGGTCTGTTCTGCCAGTGTTAAATAGGGAATCTGATTTTATATTCTCATTCCACTCATGCTGTTCTGACTCACATTGCAGAGTAGACTGCACCTAAAATGTGACGAAAAATAAAATATGACATACAACTAAGTTTATATTTTATGGTGCTCAGTGGTTCACTTTTTGTTTTGCCCTTGCATGCTTTGTTCTTATGACAATACCTTTCATATCCTATTCCCTTGGGAAAATATATATTTTTTTTTGCTAAAATGTAATATTGTTTCCTACATTAGAAAAAATGTTGCAATGTTACTGAATCTCTACCAAGACACAATGGAGACAATGACTGCACTTTACAGAAAGTTACAATGGGTCCTTGAAAATAGAGTGACATGATGAACAATACCATCATTGAGTAATAAAAGCCTTTATTATAAGGAAGAGTTTGAAAAAGGAAATCCCTCAGACCATCAAATCACATTTTTTTTGGCAGGCAGGTTGATTTGTTTAGTTTTTATGTTTTTTTGTGTGTTTTATTTTGGCCATATTTTCCTTTAAATTGGGATAAACAGTTAATAGCTCTCAAGCCATTTGTGGACTACAACCTTTATCGTATTATGAATAACACCTATATATAATTGGAGTAATTGGAGGTCTGTAGGTAAATGGCCATTTTGGTGTATCCAACAGTGAAATGTAGAACTTGGTATACAGTAGACTGTAATTGACCTATAATTTAAAAAATTACTGGCTCATTTTTACAGTTTATTTTTGTCAGGAACAAAACTACCGGTATATCCATAATCCTCATAAAATTGTACAATTCCCACATATCCTCCATTTGTATATTGCCCCATTGCATAAAACAAGACATTTTGATGTCAATCTTTTTCGGTTAAATTAAAGCCTAGCTGTTAATCTGTACACATGAGAGCCAGAACTTTAATGCAATAGTTTTTTAAGGAACTACAACGACTTCACAATCCTGTTTCTATAGACTGGCAGTAATGTTGCTGTGTTATATAGGCTTATATATGGAGGGGTACTGCTTGGCCCACCTTCAGAAAATGCAACTGGCATCACTAGGACAGCGCTGTACAACATCTCACAGAATGCCAGGGGCAAGGCTTTAATGAGTCTGGCCAGCGTGGTAGTTATGCAGTTTGTACAATGCGGTTTATTGATCCAAATTGACACCAGACCGTTTTAGTGAGACAACTGTGTAGCATGCAATTTGAGAGAGACCTCTAATTTCTTGCAGCGTTATTATTCTACTTCAGGCTTTGTGGAAGTGGAGGGGCAGTTGCCACTTTGCCTATAAAACATAACTTCTAAAAAGCTGTAAATTAACTATGGCGTTAACTACAAGCAGCCAACAAAATACTAATTTCACATACAATGGCTAAACAATCACACACACACACACATATATAATTATAATATACAACTGTTAGTGTTTCAAATGTAATCAAGTAAAGCACGTCAGCATGCTACTTACAAAACATGTTTTTATCATCCATTAACCCATGAATAAATGTTTGTCTCTTCACAGATGTGTAATTTAGTATTAGTTTGGAGAACTTGCTTTTTACCTCTGTTTTTCCAACAGCTTTCATCCATATGAACAAACACCCAAGTAATCACAAACATTTCAAGGAACATAGAATTTGACAGCAGATAAGAACCCATCGCCCATCTAGTTTGCCTCTATTTCCTTATGTAAAGACTCAGATTAATCAGATTAATCAGTCCTTTATCTCATCTTAGATTCAAGACAACTTTATGCCTGTCACATACATGCTTAAATTCACTCATATATTGTATGTAAAGTTTGTTTAACATGGGGCCAAGCCTAGGGTCACTGACCCCTCAGTACCACCCCCCCCCAAACTTACCAGTGCCATTTTTGCACAAAATACATGTAAGTGCCACCTTCGTGATGAAACGGCTCATCAGTGCTATCTTTGTCCCCAAACAGTTTGTCTGTGCCACATTTAACAATAAATTAGATTAATATATGTAGATGTACTGTTTTCTTTTATTATCTTTCAAAAATCTCTAAAAATCAAGGCTGTCAGGGCTGACAACTTCTTTGTTATTAAAAAAGAAAAATTGCATGACTCAGCTAAACAGTCATTGCATTAAAATCTGTCTTTCTTTACTTTATTTTATTATGCACTTCATGTTGACTGTTTTGCTGCACAATGATAGGCATGTCAGAAATCCACGATGGCAATGGAGAAAAAAACATTGAAAGTAATGTTCCATCATAAACAGAGAACTGACATAATTTGAGAGAATTTCGTTTTTTAAAGCTCACTGTTTTTGGTATAATTGCATTTCATAACAATGGCCTGACCTGCCCACTACATTCCTAATTTGAGCTTAACATAATTTCAACATTTCTTTTTCAATAAATCATCTTGGTCATTCCTTCAAGTTTTAGTTATCTGGATTCTTGTTCAAACTTTTGGTACAGTTGATCTATAACAATCAAAGGGGCAGGAGTGATTTTAGGGGAAAAAGGGAGACATGCTTCCCCTTTCCTACCATAATAAGGAGAAAAAAAGTTTTTGTCTTCATGGCAGAGTTTTCTAAATACTTTTTTTTCCATGTTCTTTCATATGATAATCGGTTGGTGTCATGGCAACATCTGAAACAAGGAGACCTAATAACAAAAGCTGCAGCAGGAGAGGATCAGTGCACTCTCACACTATCTATAGACATGGCAGCCAGCATCAGCTTTTTGAGAAAGTTATTTGATGGATGTCTTTCAGAAGGCAATTGTGTTGGCTCAGGCAACCAGCATGTAATTAATGCAAAGGATTTGTTTAGAACGCACCTGACGGTTGTTGCTTTGTGCTAGCGGCATGGGAGAATGCGTTGTTAACTGAGGGCAATAATCAAATGTATGTCATGGTAGAGAACGTTACTGTTATCAGCAGTATGTATTCTGTATCTCATTGTTTTGATTATTCTGTATTACACAGTGTTACGCAGTGTTCAAAAGTGAAGCAGTAAACATAGTATGTGGTGATGAAGCAACACAAGCGGTTTTGTCACAGACTGCATGATCTTTAATGTTTGAATGGACTTGTACGTTAGTTGTTTTAAATGTCAGGAGGTTAGTTAGTGAAGAAAACAAAAAAAACAAAAAACAATGCAGATTAGGCAACTGTTATAGTGTATCATAATATTACATTGCTAAAATGAATGCAAAAAATCCACCCTTTATAGGTGTCCAGTTGTGCTGCATAACCTTATGTCTGCATTTACTTCACTGAAAGGGTGGAACAGCCTCCCGCAGAAGTGTTAGAAGCTAATACAGTGAGTTTAAACATGTACGCAAAAGGTATAAGGCTATCCTGAATTTAATATGAAATCAAGGACTTATTAGTTTGAGAACATAACAACAGGGAGAAAACACAGATGGGCTGGAATGGTCAAATGGTTCCTATCTGGTTCTTATAAATTATATTCATCTATGTTTCTAGAGCGTAAATCCAGTCATGGGTATCTCCAAACATTTCAATGATAATTATAATGCACGGGTAACGTAATATTACTGAGATTGAGCCATATTTTCTTACCATTGCATTAGCAAACATGCATAATTATATTGTTCCATGTTTATACTGCTGAAGATCGTCCTGCTTGTATTCTAATCATTAATCTTATATGCCATTTAGACAATCGTTATGAAGCGAAAAGTGGCATCCAGATTTGTATTAAGCATTTTTATATGCATGTGTTGAGGTTAATAGTAAGAAACTTCTTGAAATGCATAATTTCTAGCAAAATTATAATGTAAACAAGTTGCTTTTCTCAGTTCTGCAAAATAAAGTAATGGTTCCTAAAACTGACTTAAACTTCTATGTCCATATCTATACTTCATTGAATTGGAAGTACATTTGGCCTGATATACGATATGTGCCCTAGAGATATTAAATCTCAATTATTCTGGACTGAAGACATAGATGTTGACTGCATAAACGGTAGCGCTCACAAAAAGGTTCGGTTGAAGGAGGACGGGAACATGGTCCAGGTCAGAATTAGCTACAAGGAAACAAACCATAAGTTAAATACTCGGTTGGAATTGCAAGGGTAAGCTGGCTACAAAAAAATAGGTCAAGAGTGAAGTTGTCAAATCTTTATTCTGCAACGGCAAGTTCAATATTTTGCAAGCAGCCATTGGCTATGGGTCTATGGATATGTAGGTAAGCTTTTTTATCTCAGTTGGTATGACTAGTCAGGTTTAGTGATATAAAGTGTACACATTTATCAGTTGTGATCAATAGATACTAATGAATGCTATACAACACACATTCAATGAAAGGTAATCCTTAGATGTTCATAAAAATAGGGTCCAGTGATTGTGAAATTGCTAGTAATTTTATTGTCACCTCAAAAGTCCATATGAGGCAAAGGTGACTCCCTTTCTTCAAGCCCTCTCTGGTTTTCCTAATATCATTCATGTTAGATACCACATTTGTTTGTTTTTTGTAGCATACTTGTTGTAGAACCTTTGGAGCTGTTTTTTTAACCACCTCCTGATTTGTATGTATTTATTTATGTATTCATGTATTTATTTTTTTAAGTATATATAAAAACAAGCATTGTGCTAACCACCATATAGGCAACCAACTGGCCTTCGTTACATCCTGTATTTTTTACCTCCTTGATCCATTACATAATTATAAATTAAAATAACCTTTGGCATCACACTGCTTTTTATTTCTCTTTTTTTTCTGTTATATTTAGCTTCCAAGTCTTGACCTTGTCAACATTGTGACAAAAAAAAGGAATAGTTTAGTACAAAGCTGTTTCTTCATTACAATTTCCCTGTTTTAAGAATAGAAGAGTCCTTTCTTGTGAAATAGCTTTTATAAAATACATGAAATGTAAAGACTTGGATATGCAATCATGCCATTCAGATATGCCAAAACATACTATTTCTTTCTTGTTTTGTTAACAGGATTATCACTAGTTTTAAACATAATTAACAATTTTGTCTGTTTTTTCAATTGCATTTTCTTTTTTGTCTGGAAATATAATTTGACATCTCTAGGTCTAAATGTCAACAAGACCCAAGGCAGCTGTGGAGGCCATTAACAGAAAAAAGAATACAACCAGTATGAAACTGAAAGCAAATCATATACATTAAAAAGAAAACTACTGAATACTAAAGGTCTGTGGCCTTTTTGGCAGCATCTCTAAGACTAAAAAAGAAAAATTTTAATCAACAGCATCAATGCCTCAGTAAATACATTTGCTCACCCCCAGACTTCATAAATACTCAACAGGTATATAAAAGGTAAAATATATAGCAAAGGATCACCAGAGCTGCTTATAACGTGGACTCCACTCTGTAGGTAGCAACAATGAATATACAAAAAGGGAAACAGAGGAGTAGGTACTCACTGGATACAAATGTATCATCCTCAATCATAAATGAGGAAAAAGTAGAAACATCATCCAGGATATTACTCAAAGCAGTTCTTTTCTTCATTTCTGAAAACACCACGGAAATGGTTAACAGATGTTCCCTCTCTACTGTAATGGTTATCTTGTAAATCTTGGATCATTCTTTAGCATGTAACTTCCACAAAAAAACTATTCACGTTTCTACATAGATACTGTATCCCTAATAGATCTCACAGTGTTAATCATATCTTAATTATTATATTTTTTTACTATAAATTTTGCTTGTGGGGGGAAATCTAAAGCATTATGTTTGTGAGGATGGTGTTCTTGGGGTCATAGGGGTCATAGGCAATATTCCCCCTCCTCCAAACACAGCGAGTTGAGTTGATGCCAAATAGCTTGATTTTGGCAAACTTCAGACAGGCCTGCACATGTGCCTTCTTGAGCAGGGGGACCTTGCGGGTGCTGCAGGATTTTAGTCTTTCACGGCGTAGTGTGTTACCAATTGTTTTGTTGGTGACTATGGCTCCAGCTGCCTTGAGATCATTGACAAGATCTTCCCGTGTAATTCTGGGCTGATTCCTCACTGTTCTCATGATCATTGAAACTCCACAAGGTGAGATCTTGCATGGAGCCCCAGACCGAGGGAGATTGACAGTTTCATCCATTTATGAATAATCACACCAACTGTTGTCACCTTCTCACCAAGCTGCCTGGTGATGGTCTTGTAACCCATTCCAGCCTTGTGTAGGTCTACAATCTTGTCCCTGACATCCTTGGACAGCTCTTTGGCCATGGTGGAGAGTTTGGAATCTGATTGATTGCTTCTGTTGACAGGTGCCTTTTATACAGGTAACAAGCTGAGATTAGGAGCACTTTATGAGAGTGCTCCCAATCTCAGCTTGTTACCTGTATAAAAGAAACCTGGGAGCCCGACATCTTGCCGATTGATAGGGGATCAAAGACTTTCACTGAGTAAAATGCAAATCAATTTATAACTTATTTGAAATGCGTTATTCTGGATTTTTTGTTGTTATTATGTCTCTCACTGTTCAAATAAACCTACCATTAAAATTATAGACTGATCATGTCTTTGTCAGTGGGCAAACGTACAAAATCAGCAGGGGATCAAATAAGGTTTTCCTTCACTATATATATATATATATATATATATATATAATTATTAAAAAGCACAGGAGCAAAAAAACATAAAAGGGAATTTCTTGGAGTGGGCCACATGAAGTGGGCACGGCCAGATGCAGCTCCCTTGGCCGAAGAAAGGAGAATGTGACCCAAATACCCAGGGAAGCAGAACTTCATGCAGAGACTCTGGGTCAAATCTGAAGAATTCCCAGTTCTACAACTGTTTAATACTAAAGTTTTTATTCAACCAATCTATCGTGAAATTATTATGATAGGGCTACATCTCATTTTATCATTCTACAAACAATGCTAGATATGGACATATCAGCAAGTTTGAAATTATGTATCTTTACTGTTGCTCTACAAGTGACCACAGACTTTTCCAGGTCTATAAATCTTAGTTTTTTCCTGGAAGATACACACTGTATCTCAACAGTCACAATTGTCTCTTTGATTTTTTTTCTGATAAATAGTTCCGTAAATTAAAAAAGTTATTTAAAAAATGTAGCAATAAAAATTAGCATTTTTATCTAAAAAATGTAAAAAGATGAAAATGCCATTTATGAGCTGCAAGATATACCCTAGTTGAAAATATTTGTGAATAGTTTACAAAGCTCTTTTTTATCTTCACTTATTACATAATAAAGAATTTGAACTATGCATAAATAAAACAGAAAAGGAATTCCCCTTGAAAATGTTTTTGTTAGCCATGCTTTTCTGATATTATAAAATCTCAGTGATGACTTACAGATTTAACACATCAAAGAAACCAGGAATAAAAAGGTTTTACATGTGCTAATTAGGTGATGTTTAACTATTTTGTATCACTTAAAAAATCTTTGGAGAGGAAACAAAGCAATGGCAACTAGTGAAATGCTATTGTTAAAATAGTCCTTGAAGTGAAAACGTATTCAACATTTAGCTTTTAAGAAAGTGACATGAGGCCTTCATTAAAAAATGTAAAATCTATTTTATGGAAATTGTGGACAAGCAAAGTTAACTTGGGAAGATAATTATAGACTTAAGAGTGTTAAATGGCAGGTTGGAAAGATAGTTGTTCCTTTTGTAGATTTTTTTGTAAGTAAGCAGCAAAGCTCTGGAGCTATACTGAGTGCTGTCTTACTTTCACATCAATGGGGGCTCAGCTCAAGAGTTGATACTAAAAGAAACTTTCTCAAAGCCTGGTACCAAATAGTACATTTGGAAGCCATATAATTGGCCATGAAAATATGTGCTTCACTCAGGCTGGAGACATCTGGGTTGACCCAGCTTATGAAAGGTAAAGGAGTGCGTGCTGAAGCCCACCTAACTGAAATTCTTCGAAAACGCAAGAAGCATACACAGGGGCGTAACTAGAAGCCTCAGGGCCCCGGTGCGAGAATCTGTTAAGGGCCCGTGTGGTGGGGGCACGAGGCCTCTGTCTCGCTGCTCTGCCGCGGTGCGCATGGCTTCACTGCTGAGCACCGGCATATGACGTCATATGCCGGCGCTCAGCGTGAAGCGCTGGCACCCGAGACAGATGCGTCACGCTCCCACCACTGCAGTCGGGGCAGTACTGAGGCAGGCGGTGGCAGCAGAGGAGACAGAAGGGCTTCAAGCGGTTGCTGAAAACGACCACTCGGCACCCCTTGGGCCCCCCTGACTAGCAGAACGCCAGGGCCCGATCGCAGTCGCGACCCCGGTACTTCCTCCACTGAGCATACATGTCCAACTCCTTTTTGCAGATCTTCTTCAAATCATTAAGGTTTCGAGGCTGACTTTTGGCAACTCGAACCTTCAGCTCCCTCCACAGATTTTCTATGGGATTAAGGTCTAGAGACTGGCTAGGCCACTCCAGGACCTTAATGTGCATCTTCTTGAACCAATCCTTTGTTGCCTATGCCGCGTGTTTTGGGTCATCCACAAACCATTTTCAATGCCCTGGGAAGGAGGTTTTCACCCAAGATTTGACGGTATATGGCCCCATCCATCATCACTTTTATGCGGTGAAGTTGTCCTGTCCCCTTAGCAGAAAAACACCCCCCAAAGAATGTTTTCCTTCACTGTACACACACTCTCATTAATAAAAGATACACTCACATACAGTCACATTGCAGACAAACACTGTACTCCCTCCTCCAAAGTTTGGGCTGGCCTGAGGGACTGTTGCCCAACCGGCCCCAGGACAGCAATAGAAAAAAATCTTTGTTAGATTATTGATCAGGCAAAAAAAGTACATAAAGTGTACTAGCTATGCCTTTGGCGGAGAAAGATGCCAGGGCTGAAAAATATATATCTGTGTAACAATAACACAAATTACTGTATATTTTCCTCAAATTTGATACCGATGGGACTGTAAGCTACATCATTGGGACTGCTATAGGCTTTCAGTTGTCAATATGCCAACAATCGGGTGTCCGGTACATATCACTTCTCATTATAATTGTTGTAATGAAATTACTTAATCCAAATAGTTTTTTGTAAACCAGTTTTAAATCTAATTTCATGTCTTGTACACATCATGGTGCAGGATGATACAAATCTTATAATCGCAATGCCGCATGTCTGGACAGCCAATGCAGGGATATTAAGGGTGACAACTTAAGCACCCCTATTACTTAGCTGTAGCAAGTACAACACTTCTAGGGTCAATTCTGTTACACTATTCCTTAATAAAAATAAAAAAATATAAAATAATGCCAAGAGCTTTCTGAAGTCTATACACAATGCCCTCTACTAATATCGGCACCTTTGGTAAATATGTGCAAAGAAGGCTGTGAAAATTTGTCTTTATCATTTAACAAAAAAAATACTCTGCTCTCATAGATATCAAACAATTGCAAACACAACACAGGTTTACCCCAGAAAAAAAACGGTTAAATATATATGTGGCACAATTGTTGGAACCCGTTTAGTCAATACTTGTGATACCTCCTTTTGCCAAGATAACAGCTCTAAGTCTTCTCCTATAATGCTTGATGAGGTTGGAGAATGCATGGCAAAGGATCTGAGACCATTCTTCCATATAGAATCTCTCCAGATTTCAAGGTCAACACTGTTGACCTCTCCTCTTCAGTTCCCTCTACAGGTTTTCCATGGGGTTGAAGTCAGGGGACTGGGATGGCCACGATAGAACTTTGATTTTATGGTCAGTAAACCACTTTTGTGTATGTTTTGGATCATTGTACGATTGGAAGATCCAACCATGGCCCATTTTAAGCTTTCAGAGACAGAGGCAGCCAGGTCCATGATGCCATGTATCTAACCAAAATGTCCAGGCCTCTGGTAGAAAAACAGCCTCAAAGCGTTAAAGAGCTACTACCATATTTAACCATGGGCATGTGGTACTTTTCCATATACCTACCTATTGCCAAAAAGCTCTATTTCAGTTTCATCTGACCATAGAATCCGATCCCATTAATTTCCAGTAGTGTCTGCCAAATTAAAGAGGGCTGAGTTTGTTTTCGGATGAGAGAAGAGGTTTTTTTCTTAAAACACTACCAAACAACTTGTGGTGATGTAGGTGAGGTCAGTTTGTAGTTTTGGAGACTTTATGACCCCAAGACGCAACTACAACTTCTGCAATTCTCTAGTTCTGATCATTGGAAAAATGTTTGCCACTCGAACCATCCTCTTCACAGTGCATTGAGACAATAGAGACACACACGTCCTCTTCCAGGTTAATTCTTAACATTTCCCGTTAATTATAATTGATAATTATTAATTATTGCCCTTTATTAATTACAACCTTTTACCTATATTGTAAGTTCGTTTTAATGCCTTCAGAAATAACAATAGTTTACTGTGTTCACAAGTATTACATAAGAATGTGATGTGGCACTGTTTTTAAAAGTGCATAAAGAAAAGAGCAACATTTAATAAACAGACACACCTTTTCAGAATGCAACAATTTTTTAAAGGCTAACACCCTCTAATTTCTTTTTTTTATTATTTTAAATTAAGAATTGAGCTAATGCTACTTTAGCTGACCCAGTGTGCATTAGTACAACACCAGCTATCCCGATGCAAAGTTGTAAAACATTCAGTTGGTTACTGTGGTGGTCACAGTTTTAGTTCCAAGAGGTGCGCGTTATTGCATTATTATTATTATTATTATTACTAATAACAAAGGCATCCCACACTGTATAAAGTAAAGAAGAATATAACATGATTTCAAATGACCCACGTTTGCCCTTTTGATATCTGAGGTTACATATCCAAAACATACAAAAGCAGGAAACTTGAATCTTTCTCTAAACACATCCTGGTGTGACTCTAATGTAAATACATCACTCTCATGTCTAAACAGGAAAAGTTAATCCCACCTTTTTTTTATAATGTAAAGAATCTAGATGAAAGCAAATACAATTTTCCATTATGAGTGATTAAATAACCCATGCATACGAGATATGAGTGTGTACTGCTAGTTTCTCACAATGATATACATATTATTATTTGAGTAGATATAAGTATATACAGTATCTAAAGGAGGAGAAGCGCTCTAAGCTCTATGATTGTTACATCCAAAAACAGAATTTAGTAGAATCCATTGATCTTGTTATAACTAGCTTGCGGTTTATTTATATAGCAGACTAAAATTGACTGCATTTAGGTTTAGTTGATATATTATGGTGATTATTTATCTTATATGGTACCTAAAGTCTACACAGTTCTGCATGATGAATCTATACATGAAAATAAAAATTGACAGAGATCAAAAGAGACAGGAGGTCAGCTTGCTAGATCTTACAAACTTAATCAATATTTTTACATACACACAAAAGACAGTAAAGCTAGGCTAGCTAGTGTTGGGTCAGCATTGGCCAGCAAAAAGTGGATGGGTATAAGCTGCTGCAGAGGGAAGTTGGTCCTTACAAGCATCCATATGAACTTTCAGTCTGTTGCAGGCAAGTCCGCTTGTCTTGTGCACAGCTGGCCAAGTAGAACTTGAGTCAGGCTGGGCTTGTGCTGCCCACCAACCTTCTCATCTGCCCTTTTAGATAGACAGATATGTGTATTTATTTTTTACTTCTTGAAATAAAATGTTTATTCATAATGCTTTTAAATGAACATTTTTTTATATGGATGTTTTTACCTGGGAATTGTTATACTTGATTTCTGAATAATGTTATTGCAGATAAAAAAACCTATCTGCGCTTCTTACCCTAATAAAGTTGGCAAACAATATATAAGCATAATATAAATGAGAGGTTTTGGTTATATGAATTGGCCAAAGCATAATTAAGCTCACCCCCACATCAAGGCACACTCTAAATAGGCATACCTGGGAACTCTCCGGGTTTGACCCGGAGATTGCCGGGTGAAGCACCGCTTCTCCGATCGCGGGAGCGGAGTCTTGACATGCCTCGCTCCCCGCCCATTTTCCCTTTAAATCAGCAGGAACGTCCCCGACATCAGCGGTACATCCCACTGATGTCAGGGGACCTCCCACTGACGTCAATTGGAACTCCCACCAACGTCAGGGGACCGCTCACTGATGTCAGTGGGCACAGTCCTGGCCGTGTCCCGCAAGGGAAGGCTCTGGGTAGCCGGAGCCCAGAAGTTCCCAGGTATGTCTCACCTACTCTCACCTCTTACATAGTGGGCACACAATGTAGGAGGTGAGAGTAGGTTCTCACCCTATTGAGAGTGTGCCTTGACATGGCGGGTGAGCTTAATTATGCTTTGACCAATTCATTTAACCAAAATCTCTCATTTATATTATGTTTATATATTTGTTGCCAACTTTATTAGGGTAAGAAGTTTTTGCAGCATGCTTACACCTGTTTGGTAGGCCTCGTATTATACATTAGTATTATTTGAGCCTGAGACTAGCTTAGTGCACCAACATATTTTCTTTTCCCTATTGCAGATAATAATAATACATTCTACGGTCATGAACCTGTTGCAATTTTGACCTATTTTGTGCATTTTTTTTAAAGTGTTCAGTGGAAAGAGGAAGTTTCTTGACTTTATTAATAGCACTGGGTCATATGTGACAAGAGGAAGACCAGAGTAGATGGGTTTGCATGTGTATATCCTCATTTTTGTTATGATGGTAAATTTATGTTAGGTTTTAATGTGCATTTGATTTATCCACCACAAAGCAGTGTATAAATTATTGTTAACTAATGTGTTTTAATGTAAACTGAGTCTTATAATCTGTAAAGTTAGTAGAGATACCAAGGTAAATTAGACACTGACAAGTAGACTTGTGCATTCGTCTTCGGGCGAACATGGAAACGAACACGAAGAGTGCGTTTTCGTGTTCGTTCCGAAGACACGCCGAAGAGAAGACGGCGGCGGTAAAACGTAGGCGAAGACGAAGACATACACCACGAAGATCTTCGTGATTGTCTTCGTCTTCGTCCACCATTCCCCCCACTCTTCTAACTTACCTTGTCTTCGCAGCTTTGCGGCTTCGCGGCATCGCGGCAGTTCCCGGAAGTGGAAATCCGCAGGTTCACGGGTTACAGGGCAGTGCGAATGAGCCTATTGGTCGCCTACAGGGACCTCCTCTGGCATCAACCAATTGGTTGATGCCAGAGGAAGACCCTGCAGGTGACCAATAGGCTCACTCGCATGGTCTTTGTAACCCCTGACAGCGAACCTATGGATTTCTGCTCACGTTAACCCCTTCGATGCTGCGTTATCTAACACAGCATCGAAGGGGTTAACGGGAGCGGAAATCCATAGGTTAAAGGGCCGTGCAAGCGACCAATAGGCTCACTTGCACGGCCCCTTAACCCTTTAAAAAAAGTTAACCCCTAATAAAAAAGTTAACCCCAATGCTGCAACTTACCCGGCAGATCCCACTGGTCTCCCTCCCTGTTCAATTAGTTAAATGTCCGTATGAGCGACTTTATTGGTCACTCGTACGGACATTAACTAATTGAACAGGGAGGGAAACCAGTGGGATCTGCCGGGTAAGTTGCAGCATTGAGGTTTTAAAACCCCAATGCTGCAACTTACCCTGCAGATGCCACTGGTCTTTAACTAATTGAACAGGGAGGGAGACCAGTGGCATCAGTAGGGTAAGTTGCAGCATTGGGGTTTTAAAAGCGCCCAAATGCTGGCAACCTACCGGCTGGCCGATGCCACTGGTCTCCCTTCCTG